>APFE030809551.1:0-87335 GCA_000404065.3 Pinus taeda
AGGTAAGTATCCTCTCATTTGTTTTAAATGTGGAAGGATAGGTCATTATGCTGCAAAATGTCCACATAAATATGATAGTGATGATGAGGAGGAATATAAAAAGGGGATGTTCAAAAAGAAATGATCTAACAAGAACTTCTTCTCCAAACAAGACAATTTTGATGAAGATGAATTCATAATCACCAAGAAGAAATCAACTAAAAATATCACTTTTCACAAAATAAATGATGATGAGTCAGATGTGGAAAATGACTATGCTGGAAGCAGAGAAGTATTATTCATGGCATTTACAAATGATGATGACTCTGAACAACAAAGCGAAGGAAGAATGGATGAGTTACTAATAAGTGCCATTGAAGAAAATGAGAAATTATGAAAGATCATTTCTCTTAAAGTAGAAAAGGAGGAAGCAAAAAGGAGGGAAGACTTCTTGAACAATAAACTAAAAGAGAAAGAAGAAATTTGCAAAAAACGTGAAGCTGAAATTGTTTCCCTAAGAAAAGAATTGGATCAAGTTAGAAGGAGTTGGCAAAGCTCTCAAACACTTGATAGCATCCTTAATACTCAAAGAACTCAATATGACAGATCTAGGATTGGTTTCAAAGGAGAATCATCAAATACAAATAAGAATGTGAATGAGGAAATCCAAAGAAACTATTCTAATGTTCTTTCTAGTCATCCAAGAGAAGAGAAGTCATCCCACCAAGAACGAAGGTCCAATCCAAGGAATGAAGGAAGGACAACTCCAGGGAAGAATACGACCTCAAGCCAAATCTATTCTAACAGGTACCAAACAATCTTTCTTGGTTATTGTTTTTATTGTAAAAACTTTGGTCATCAAGCCAAGCATCGCAAGGCTCGTAAGGACAATGCTTCAAGAAATAAGAATCAACAAAGCAAGCCACTTGGCCTCAAAGAACAAGGACAAATCAAGACTTACAACTATTTTGATCCTTTGGCTAAATATGATCCAATTTGCTCATCATGTAGTGATTATGGTCATGATGAACAAAATTGTCCATTCAAAAAGGAAGATCTACAAAAGGGTGAACCCGCTATTGACAAATGTGGCCTCGCCTTATGTGCTCATAGTGATGAAAATCAATGGTTCGTAGACAGTGGATGTTCAAGACACATTTCAGGTGACCGAAATAAATTTACCTCAATCAAGAAAGATGGAAATGTGTCTTTTGGAAGTGGATCTGCCAAGATAGCTGGAAAAGGAACTGTTGCTTTCATCAATCAAAAAGGAAAAGTCCAAAATGCGTTGTTGGTGGAGGATTCAAACACAAACTTCTGAGTTGAAGCCAACTTTGTGATCAAGGGCACAAGGTTGTCTTTAGTACGAAAGATTGTGAGATAAGGAGCTCCTCCTCAGGTGAACTTATAGGTAAAGGAATAAGAACACCAGATAATGTATACATTTTGAACAAAATTCAAGAAGATAAATGTTATGTAAGTTGAGCAGATGAAAGCTGGCTATGGCACAAACAATTGGGACATATAATCTTTGATAACTTGATCAATATCAACTAAACAAATGCAGTAAGGGACATTCCAAAACTCATCAAGCTGGATCAAGTTGTCTATGGACCATGTCAACATGGAAAACAAACAAGAATCAGTTTCCAGACTAAGGAATTCTCTACATCAAAATCTTTGGAGATCATACATGCAGATTTATGTGGACCAACTAGAACTCTAGCTCTACAAGGCGAAAGGTACTTTGCTTTATTTGTTGATGACTATACTAGAATGATGCGGGTATACTTTATAAAATTCAAATCTGAAGCATTTGAATGTTTCAAGAACCTTAAGGCCTTTGTCGAAAATGAAAAAGATACAAAGATTAAATGTCTTAGAACAGATAGAGGAGAAGAATTTATTTCAAAAGAATTTGATGAATTCTGCAAAGTTCATGGAATCAAGAGAGAAATCTCCGTTGCTAGAACTCCTAAACAAAATGGAGTTGTAGAAAGAAGAAACCAAACCGTACAAGAAATGGCAAGAACGATACCATTAGTAGTAGATTTACATCCTAAATTTTGTAGGGAAGCAGTTGGGACAACAGTCTACATCCTGAACCAAACTCAACTAAGACCAAATAATAACAAAACACCATATGAACTATGGAAAGGGAGACTTGCTTCAGTAAAATACTTTAGAATCTTTGGAAGAAAATGTTTTGTGAAGATCAATGATGACTCACCAGGAAAATTTGATTCTCGGGTTGATGAAGGAATATTCCTTGGATATTCCACAAGGAGCAAAGCTTACAAATGCTACAATAACCGACTACGAAAGATAGTAGAAAGCATTGATGTAAAAATTGACGAAGCCTTTCTAGGAAAAGAATCTGTAGTCCTTGAAGAAGATCCTATCCTTGAAGAAGTGGAAGAAGAACCAACAAAAGAAGAAAAAGATCAAGAAAGTCCAAAAGCACCATCTCAAACTCCTTCAAAGATGAAATTCCTCCAAAAGCACCATCTTGAAGAACAAATTATTAGAAACATAGATGAAGGAATGTTGATTTGGGGTAGCATCGGATGTGCTCTAGCCACGAAAATTGGTGGAGAGGCTAAAGTGCATGAGATCTCCCATACCCAGAAATGGTTTGGCAAAATCTTACTAGTTTGGGAGATATTAAAATAATTAATATTTCTAATGGAGTCCCTAAGTCTAAATTTAGGGAAAATAAAATATTAATGTAAATTAATATAAAACTAAGTTAGAATGGTTCAAAAGTCATGGATCAAGCTAGATCTAATCTTAGCCATTGATTAGGGACTTAATCTCAGTCATTGAACTGTCAACGAGAAAAGTATAAGAGGAGGCTTGAGGGTCACTTCGAGAATACACCAAGTTGATCAAGAATTCGATTTTCTGGGGTAGTTGATCTGATAGTCACCCTATGAGTGATCTCAGTTAAGAATTATTAAATGGAGGTATTACAGACTCGTGTTGGTGTGTGTGTCTAGGTTATTTAAGCAATGGATCGATCAGATTTCAAATATATAGACACTTGAAAATGGAAGACAGCAGAGAAACACAGTAAGCAAGTATAAGAACACAAGAAATTAATAAGGAGTTCACCCTATCCTCCAGGGCTACATCTCTGGTCCAGCTTTCAGTGGTGGCCTTCTTTATTTGTGTCCTAAAGCAGAGAATTACAAAGAAGGAGCTCAATATGAATCTCCTGCTACAGGATAGCTTGGCAGGGTGGTTCTCGGATTTCCCAAGCCACTAGAGTACACAGACTCATGGCCTTACCAACTTTTTGACCTCTCGGGTCTACAATGGAAGGAGCCCGATATGGTGCTCGGTCCTGATAGATCCCCTTCAAGGATGGCTCGAATTTCTCAAGCCCTCTGGTGCTCAACGCTACCTTTGGTCAGCTTGGCCGTCTGTCTTCTTACTGCTTTTTTCTCTCTCTATCTGCTCTCTTTGTTCTTCTGTGTGTGTGTCTCCCTTTTGCTGGTTTGTGCATGGCTTTCAAGCCACTTGGGCTCATGGCTGTTTGATTCCTCTTCCAACTCCGTTGGATCGCCTACTACAGCTTCGCTTGGAGTTCCCTGTCTTGGCATCATCATCAAACTCAGGGTGCGGCCACTTGTCCTCCTGCGAACTGCGCTAACTTGCTTCATAGGTTTGGTTCTTCAGTTACCTCATGGGGTGAGTCATCCGCCACCTTGGTGGTCAAATCGGACCTCAAATTCTTTTAGATCGCGGCTCAATCCCTCGTTAAATCTGGTCTTACCGTCGAGTGCGATATCGGCTGTTAGATCTGGATCCCCCAGATCCAACGCCATCTGCTCATTTCGCGCGGTTGACTTGCTTGACCGTTAGCGCGCGATGAGCTGCGGTTTTCTCTCTCCTCCACTTGCCACGTGTCAGGTGTAGAGCAGAATCGCTCCGTTTTCCGCAAATCTGCTTACCTCCCAAGGATGCCCCAATGAAAAGCACTGGTTTTTAGAGCGCGAGTCCCGCCTTAGCCTTTAGCCTTTAGCCTTTTTCCCCACGGTTTTCCCGGCTCCCACGTGACCGAGCGCTCGGGGCCCCTCCTTTTCAAAGGTTTTTGCCTAACGATCGCGCATCAAAAACTCCCTCTGTTTCTCAATCCGGGCTTCCCAGGGGCTAATTTCGCCTCCTGCGCAGTCTCCATGGGCCTCGGTCAGCGCGCTTTGACCGAGGTCCTCGTTGTTCCACCCTGGATGGTAATTGCCACTAGTTTAGAGGTGTTTTTGATTGCTGCTCTCAATTCTTTGAAGTCTATCCCGACCTGGTACAGCCATGGTTCTTTTGATTATTCTTTATGGATCCAATTCGGATCACGACCTTCCCATTGAAAAACTTTTGGACCACCAAAAGCTGGTTTTTAAGCATCAACTAAGTGAGGGTACTGCTGTCTCACTTGTCCAATCTCAATCCATTTTGCACTGCTCGGCTTCGAACCTTTGAGTCCAATTTTGAGGTACTCAACATCTCCTCTACGTGTTGTCCTCACCTTCCTGTCCAAGACTGTGTCTTCCTGCAATTCATTCAGATATTCAGGTTGTAGGTCATCAATAGAAGGCAATTGACCTTGCTCTTCAGGATCCTCAATCATTGAAGGTTCAGACAATCTCAAGCAATCTGCATTTACAACTTAGTAGATGTGCATGTAAGCTAGTAGACCAAGGCGAAAAGCATTTTCATCGATCCTCTCAAGTATCTTGAAGGGTCCATACTTGATAGGCTTTAGCTTTTTACCTTCCCCTTGCATCCTATCCTTGCTGATATACAACCAGACCTGGTCAGCAACTTGAAAATTATGCTCCACCCGATGCTTGTCATGCCTTGCCTTGTATTTGGCTTGGCTCCTTTCTAGCTGTTTCTGTATTGCCTGGTGGATCTCCTGGATCTGTTCAATGAACCTAGTTGCCTTCTCCACATCACTGTGTCCATCAATGGTGGTATCTTTACCAAAGACAAAATCCAAAGGAGACCTTGGTGTGAGACCAAAACAGGTTTCAAAAGGAGATCTCTGTGTAGAAGAATGTTTTGCTCTGTTGTAAGCATGCTGCACATAACACAAGTGTTCATCCCAAAGTTTAGGATGTTTGCTGCAATATCCTCTGAGTAGCTGGATCACTGTCCTGTTAACTACTTCTGTCAGGCCATCGGTTTGTGGATGAAAAGATGTGCTCTTCTTCAGTTGGGTGTCCATTAGCTCCTATAGACTTGACCAAAACTTCCCCACAAATCGAGTGTCTCGATTAGATACAATAGAAGTGGGTAACCCAAAATGAACCCATACATGTTCAAAGAATAGTTTTGCAGTTTGTTTAGCTGTAATCTGCTTATTACAAGGTATCAAAATGCACATTTTGTTGAACCTATCCACAACCACATACAAATAATCATGACCATTTCTAGACTTAGGCAGCCCCCCGACAAAATCCATGGAAACACTTTCCCAAGGGTGAGCAGGAACTGGTAAGGGAGTGTACAAGCCTAGTTTTCTATTGCTGGGCTTGCTTTTAGCACGCATAGTACACTTTCTTACATATCTAGAAACTGTCTCACTCATTTTTGGCCAATAACAAAATCTTTGCAGCTGCGCAACTATTTTACTTACCCCAAAGTGACCTGATATTAGATAAGTGTGTGCCTCTCTGTAATGAACGGCTAACTGATGTAAAGCAAACAATATGCAGAATTTGTAAGGGATTTCGAGACCTACCTGAACTGCTGGCTGCTGAACTGCTGTCTGCTCCTGTTCTCTTGTTGAAGCTGATCCGATTACTGGGAAACCAATTCCTCCCAGCCAATCCAGCAAGCTTCTCACCGAAGCTCACTTCCCCCATGCCCAGAACCTCAGATCAATGTAAGCTCCTGATTCCTCGTTCCTCTCTCTGCCCTCTGTTTCTTGTGTCCCCCTTCTCAGCCCTATCTCGGTCATTTTATAATCCGCTAAGCGATGGCCACCCTGTACACCCAAGACTCCACCGCTTACTCTCGCGGTGACAGGTTTCCTCCAGTGGTGAGTCATCTTCTGGTCTAGATGGTTCGGCCTTGCTTCAGGTTTAATCCTTTATGCGATGGTTAATATAACGCTGGAGGTAGTTGTAAAGTTTGGTTATCATACATATACTTTAACGCTATAACCATTTGACTATCATTTAACACTATAAAGTTTGTTTATCAAATATATATATTATCACTATAACCTTATGATTATCATATATATGTTTTAATCACTATAAAGTTTGTTTATCAAATATACATATTATCACTATAACCTTATGATTATCATATATATGTTTTAACACTATAAAGTTTGATTATTAAAGTGTACTTTATCATATATTTACATTGTTTAATTTATTTTTGTTCCTAAATATATAAAGTTTATTTATGTTTGATTTCTTTTAATATAAACTTTAGAAATTAATTAATATTTGATATTAATACTTAATTTTCATTCAATTTTATAAATATCATTTCATTTTTTATTATATATATTTATATATATATTTTTATAAGGATGGGTCGTTACATACACTCCCCCTTCAGAAAACTTCGTCCCGAAGTTAGAGTTTAGGTTTAAGGTTTTAATGGGCTTGACTTTCCTTATCCAGGTTTCCGAGCTATTCTAAAATCATCCTATCCTTCATAATCTCTTCCGCTCCCCTCCTATCCGTCCTCTACTGGAGTATGCCATGGCGTCAGTTTTTTTTTTTACGGACCTAACCATTCATAAACGCTAAGTTGACAGCGTCGGCTATACCGACCTGATTCCCAGTAGGCATCCGGCAGTCATCATCACACATCTAGGGGAGCGTGACTCGCACAGTCCTCCCATGTCTCCAGGGTTCGGAGGATAAACGATGGGCAACACCTCCACCCCTCCCAGTAGAACTTAGGGTTAACACCCTATCACAGAATCACTTGGAGCTTTAATTGTTCTGAGGTTCTGCCATCACGTGGTCATCCTGGTAATCGGATCATATACTTTCATCTGCAATTATACACTCACTCATGCATTCGCAAAATGTGCATCATCATATTCAAAATAACTCATGTATTATTCAGTATAACATATTTTTACCATTTTCTATGCATGTCTTTTGAATTCCATCTAAAATGTATTCATTCCCTGAGTTCTATTCCATTGGTCATATTGACATGTAAAAATAAAACAAATTTACAATATCTTAATTTCTATTAGAAGTAAAAACCTTTTAACTGGCTTAACTTTCCTTTGACAACTATAATTAATAAAATGAACCACATATATCGTTTTGGTATCCATGTACCAGCAGAAGTTAAACATATATTATGTCACAAAATTGCACGTTTATTTATAATCATTCAAAAATGTTTCTGGGTCTCTGATTGCAGTGAAGTAAAATATATGCAAAACATAGTTTAAAGTCCTTCAAAATTGACATAGTCTAGGGTATCTTTGACATATGTCCTCTGTATTTTCCCAAGTTCCGGATCCAGGACTATACTTGTCCCATTGGACCTTAACTTGGTCCACCAGGCGGTTCCTGAGCTGTCGAACCCTACGTTCCAGAATATGTAAAGGTTCGACCGATATGACTCCCTCGTCCGATACCTGCAATTCCTTCCATTGAAGGTTATGAGATAGATCAGCTATATAATGTCTTAATACAGAAACATGAAATACATTATGAATTTTATGCAGGTGAGGTGGCAGGGCAAGACGATAGGCAACAGGTCCCACTCTTTCCACGAATTTAAATGGCCCAATAAATCGGGGTGATAACTTTGTTCCTTTCCCAAATCGAATAGTACTTTTATTTGGCTTGATGCGGATGAAAACCTGATCCCCTACTTCATACTTCCTATCAGTTCTGTGAGCATCAACATAACTCTTCTGTCTATCCTGAGCTTCCTTTAATCGTTGCCTAATTTGCCTTACCTGCGCTTCCATTTCATGGATTAATGCATGTCCTATTATCACTCAATCTTCTAACCTGTCCCAACTTAACGGTGTTCAGCAAGGTCGGCCGTATAAAGCTTCAAATGGAGGCATCCCAATCGAGCTGTGGTAACTGTTGTTGTATGCGAATTCGATTAAGGGTAAATACTTTTCCCAGTGTGATTGCTGATCCATTACATACATTCGCAACATGTCTTCAAGTACTTGATTTACTCTTTCAGTTTGCCCATCAGTCTCAGGATGGTAAGCAGTGCTTAAATTTAGCTGAGTACCTAAAGCTGTTTGCATGCAAGTCCAGAATCTAGAAGTGAATCGTGAATCTCTTTCGGATATAATCTTTTTAAGTACTCCATGAAATCTGATAATTTCATTTATGAATACTCGAGCTACGTCAAAAACATCGTAAGTGTCTCTCACGAGAATGAAATGGGCGCTTTTTGTTAATTTATCCACCACTACCAAAATGGCATTGTGTCTTTGAGAAGTAAGAGGTAGTCCAGTGATAAAATCCAGAGAAATGGTCTCCCATTTAGACATAGGAATGTCGTGGGGTTGCAAGAGGCCTGCTGGGTGACAATGATCTACTTTCACTTGCTAACACTCCAAACATTTTGCAACAAATTGAGTGATATCACGCTTCATGGGCTTCCCCAAGGATGGTATCCTAAAGATCTTTATCATCCGGAATATACATCCTTCCATGGAATCATAAGATTCCATCGTTTTCTAGTTCATATCCCTCAAATTTAGATTCTTTTACCCTGTTACCTTCAAGACTTGCTCTTACTTTTAAATACTAACTGTCTTTTATAAGTTGATCCAGTACTCGTTGTCTTAAGTCTACTTTAATGGGTATGAGAGAAAATATCTGAGGTCTTCTGCTTAAAGCATCTGCCACTACATTTTCTTTTCCTTTAATGTATGATACCCCGAAGTCATATTCACTTAGAAATTCACTCCATCGCCGTTGCCTTGCATTTAAGTCTCTTTGGATGAACAAATATTGTAGACTTTGATGGTCGCTTTTAAGTGTAAAACTTCGTCCCACTAGATAGTGTCTCCAAATCTTTAAGGCTAGTACTACAGTAGCAAATTCTAAATCGTGAGTAGCATAGAGTTCTTCATGAGGTTTTAACTTCCTGGAAGCTTATGCTATTACTCCTCTATCCTGCATCAACACTGCACCCAGTCCCTGTTTGGATGCATCGGTACATACTGTAAAATCTTTGTCCATGTCAGGGACTCTTAGAATTGGTGCACTGGAGAGTAGTCTTTTGAGTTCAGAGAATGCTTTGCTACATTCCTCGGTCCATTCATACTTAAAACCTTTCCGCTGAAGAGTTGTAATTGGCTTTGTGATTTTGGAGAACACCTCTACAAATCTTCGGTAATACCCGGCTAAACCCATAAAGCTTCGTATCTCATGAGCATTTTTCGGTATTGGCCAATCCATGATCGCTTTTACTTTCTCAGGATCTACCGAAATCCCTTCACCTGAAATGATGTGCCCCAAATAATGAATCCTTTCCTGAAAGAATGAACACTTAGATAGTTTTCCGTACAATTGGCGTTCTCTAAGACAGGACAATACTATCCGCAAATAATCTTCATGCTCTTTCCTATTCTTGGAATAGATGAGTATATCATCTAAAAAGACTTGCACAAATTGATCTAGATATTTACGGAAAACGTTATTCATAAGATTCATGAATACTGTTGGTGCATTGGTTAACCCAAATGGTACCACGGTGAATTCATAATGTCCAAAATGTGTCCGGAATGCAGTTTTGGAAATATCATTTTCAGAAATCCTTAACTGATGAAAGCCTGATCGAAGGTCAATTTTTGAAAAGACAGCAGCTCCTTTCATTTGATCGAAAAGATCGTCGATTCGAGGCATAGGGTATTGATTCTTTATTGTAGCTCGATTCAAGTCTCGATAATCTACACATAATCTTAAAGATCCATCCTTCTTCACAAAAATTACAGGAGTGCCCCAAGGTGATGTGCTGGGCCGAATATGCCCTACATCCAATAGTTCCTTCAATTAGATTTGCAGTTCCTGAAGTTCTGGAGCCGTCATTCTATAAGGTGCTTTAAAAATCGGTTGGGTACCTGGTTTTAATTCAATAGTAAGATCCAATTCTCTTACCGGGGGTAATCCAGGTAGTTCTTTTGGAAATACATCTGAAAATTCGGCTAACACCGGATATTGTCCTAGGGATGGCCCTTTTCCTTGGCTTACTTCTTGGATTACATAAGCCCGGCAA
Source organism: Pinus taeda (assembly GCA_000404065.3). NCBI lineage: Eukaryota > Viridiplantae > Streptophyta > Pinopsida > Pinales > Pinaceae > Pinus > Pinus taeda. Next base: position 10,222 of record APFE030809551.1, read on the forward strand.
CCTTTCCTTAAACAACGCTTCATCTGCATTGCTGAAATGTAGCGTAAAGAGACTTCCCTCTTGATTCCTTGAATTTGGATTGCTTCTCCTTCATCATTTATGCCTAGAATCCTTTTTCCATAACAGTCTACCCAAGCTTGGTGAGCTTCTAGCGAATCCATACCTATGATAAGATCATATGTTCCTAATGTTGTGACATAAACTTTCAGTTTAGTCAAATAGACCCCTAGGTCAATTTTGCATTGATCCACACTCAAGCCCGCGGTTTGGAGTTCTACTGAGGCCATTTCCACTTGATGGAAATCATTTTGTCTACGAGCTGCCAACCCACATTTGTTTAATGCACATGATGAAATGAAACTATCTGTGGCACCAGTAGCAAATAAGATTTTGAGTCTTATACCATTGATAGTACCTGAAGATTCCACTACAGTGGATTGATGTGCTGCTTGGTCGTGGTCGACCACTGCATGAATTCTATGATTACCTCGGTTGTCTGATATCGGTTCCTTTCCAGTCCTTTGCAATATATTCAACGAAGCTTCGGGGCAGTCCCGTTGAAAGTGCGGTCCCCCACATCCCCAACAATTTAGTGGTGCTAATCCTCTTGAGTCAGGGCGTGAATTCCTAGAGAACGAGCTTCGTCCTCTCGTGTTGATTCCTCTCGAATTTCTTCCTCCACTAGCGGTCCTTCGAGATGCCCAGGGACTGGTGTTTGATGATCCCGTGGCTATAGTGTTTACTGCGATGGGAGCTCTCGTCCCTATATTTCTTGGAGTAAACCTGTTACCGTAAGGTGGCCTCGAACTACCTCCTCCTCTGAAGTTCCGGGGAGTCTTTCCTGGAAATCCTGATTGGACAGGCCCTGATGGCCCCATATCCTTTTGATCCCTAGGTGCTCTTCTGCATAGCGACCACATTCGACTGCCTTGGCTACTGATGATGGCTTCCACATGCTCACCAAGGCTTTGATGCGAGGATTTAACCCAAATATGAAGCGTTCAGCTTGACATTCATCAGAGTCTAAGTAGTGAATGTATTTTACCAGCTCCATAAACCTTATCTCGTACTCTTCCACCGTTTTATTTCCCTGAATTAACGTATGAAAGGCTCTTGCTTGCTATTGTTGAAAGTATGGAGGTAAATACTTTGTGCGAAACCTTTCCTCAAATAGTTCCCAAGGGGCATTATCTGATGTAAGGTGTAGCTGCTTTTCCAGATCTCCCCACCAAATCAAGGCACTTTCCTTTAGTTGAAACACGGCAATTTTTGTTTTTGCTGCAGACGAATATTCTCTTAACCTAAAGCATCTGTTCATTTCTTCCAACCATGCTTCAGCGCGTTCACCTGCTCGACCTCCTGAGAATTCTGGGAGTCTGATTTTCTGAAGCTCCCTAGAGATGTCTTCTTCCAATCTTCTGGGCTCAAAATTCTTTGGTTCTGCTGAACTGGTAGCCAAATGTTGAGATTCCTCCTTGGTTTTAGCCTTAGTGGATTCTTTTAATGTCTCCAATAAGGCTTCCAAGGAGTTCATTATCATAGTCAACTTTAGTGCTGGGGCGATTGATGTTGATAATGGTCTGGGTGGTGACGATGGGGACGATGATGGCGACGGTGGCGGCATTAATGGTGGTGATGCTGCCCGATCACGTCATTGTCGCTCATATGTCTTTACCATTGTAATGGTTCCTGAACACATAATAAAATTTTATCAAAATTTTGAAGTAGACAACCGAATTTAACGCATAATTTTCTTTTGCAACTTCACATTTATAAACGGGTATAGTTTTGCTATTTTATCCGCTAGGCGGATCTTACCGGTACCGAGGTCAAGGAGGGTGGTCTCGCGACCTCCTTGTCCTAATGCAGGGTATTCTATCCTAATATGAATAATGTAGAAGTGTATGGTTATTACAATTGTAATGTTGTTGGAGTGATGAGTGTTTAGGCTTATCAATAATATATATGACGCATAGATAAATAGTCTAAAATATTTTGAACATATATACCTGAACCGTAAAGTCTAAATTACTCTTTTAAAATTTGAACATGACTTAATTTAAGAAGGGATAAACCCTTTACAAAAGAAAAAAAACAAATTATTTATGCCTAAATATATATAAAATAAAAACATAATATAATCTGATATACAACTCAATTTTTTTACTAAGTCTCTCTTATAACACTCATTCTCTTATTAAACATTCTCAACAATATTTTAATATATATGTGTTGGAGTGGTTATCCGGCATGAATATGATGGGCTCTGTCTGCATTCACGAATAATAATCAGAAATAACTAACCTCATTCATGCCGGACTCTGCCCACATTCAGAAATAACTAACCTCACTACTGATTTGATAATTTAAATTATAATAAAATTTCATACTTTTAAAGAAAACATCTCCAATCAAACTCGAAATTTTGATAATTAAATTATAATAAAATTTCATACTATTAAAGAAAACATCTCCAATCAAACTCGAAATTCCGCATTAGTGATGTTAACACCACATTGATAATTTATTTATTTATTTATTTTTATTTTTAATGATAACGTCTTTGCATAATTGTGTAGAAGTGGGTGAAATGAACATTTCAACGGCCACTAACATTGCCACTCGTCCTTTGACAAATATTTACCACGTTTCTTAATTTTGAGTATCATTTTTTTTTAGAATATCATATGTTGAGAGCTCAAGGTTGACCAGAAACATAAATGAATTTACAAACCAATAAAAAAAATGATAAAGCTATAAAATTCTCAAGTGCGTGCATGTCTACTTCTCATATTGCCATAAATTTACGCAATGTAATATATTTTATATTTAGATCTTAATGCTAGTATGATTTTATGTACATTTCTTGAACTGTATAACAATTAACGCTGTCCACGGAGGTATCATGTGGGCTCTGCCCACACAGGTTCGAATCCTGCCATATATGGTTACCTTAGAATCTGCAGGGTCCAACCTTTTATATATATATATATGTGTGTGTGTGTGTGTGTGTGTGTGTGTGTGTGTGTGTGTGTGTGCCTAGGCATTAATAAACTATTATACATGAACCACTCTTTTATCACATACTAATAATCTATGCCATATATGTGTAACTTCTATTGCATATAGAGTTCGGGCATTGGATTGCTAACGCTCATATATCACGATGGTTGATATCGATATAAATTAAAATATGGATTCTTATTGATACTTTCCCACGGAGTATGCATGACGCGTGGATAAACTACAAAACTCAGGCCATATCCTAACACGCAGCTGATTAACTGAGCAGGTGTCAAGTATAGATCCTTTGAACTTATGCGCAGTGATGACAGGTTGCACGAAATGGAGGTTTCAAGTTCACTCCACATCACCGCCCGATCTCGTAGTTCTCTGTTACTTATCATCTTTCAGGTTGGAAACATTGCCAAAACTGAGCCACATTCCTCCAAGCTTCATCCTAGGTCAAGAATCAAAGGTGGAGGTCAATTTTCTACTACCAAAAGTGCAGTATATCTGGCTGTGGCCGAGGGTCGAAGTTCTTTCCAAATAGGAACGAGTTTGCTACAGAAATTAAGGGAATCGAGTTGCCCCCTTTCTCTGGCCGTCACCATTCCAAAGAAGAGGGTGACAGTAGCTCTAAAGAGCCATAATCTCCTTATACAAGCCCGTATTAAATACACAGCTAGAATGTGCTGATGATTATCCCTCTAATTGATTGAAGATTTCGTGGGGGGTTTATATGAAAATACTATGAATAGATGTTTGGTTGTGTTTTGCATCTTCTCCACTTCAGAATTTCTCTCGCATGGTCCTGACTCCTCAGAAGCAGTAGACAATATGATAAATTGTAGATGTCATATATTTAATCTTTGTCAAACAATTTGTGTACCTATTCAAGCTGATTTCCTAGTGATAGAAATCCAGGAATTTTACGATATAGGGTCAGAACATGTTTAGTCCTTGGTATTTATCTGTAAAAAGGGAATTCCCTCACAAAAATTGCACGAGAGAAAGATGGAATTATGAAGGTATGTTGTTTCATGCAAGAACTAAAGATCTTGATACTCTAAACCATCAATATTTCCCAATTTATTTCTTAGTACTGTCCCTATTCTCTTAGCTTAAAACACTGAATTCTCTTCTTATTTTTCAAACACAGTCTCACATTTATTTGGATGCCTTGTGAGACTTATGAAGCCTCAAGTTCCAGCATTCATAGTAGCTCAACCTGAAGAAGCAATGGAAGTTCTGAAAGATACAACATCCCAGTTATCGATTGCTCTCCATGTAGCATTGCCATGGGAGACTATAATGCTTGGAAGTATGAAGCTAGGCTTGGCTGGTGATCATCAATATATTAATGCAAGCCTAGCAGTTGCCCTGTGTCATTCTTGGCTCAGGAGAACTGGACATTCAGAAGATTTTAATCTGACAGAGAGTGTTTGTTCGTGTGTCCTTTTTGGAAATATTGATTGTTATTTTTATGGATTTCTGGTTTATTGCAAGGTTTGAAATGAAAGGGCTCTAACTGACATGAGGCATGATGTTCATGCTCTAGGCAATTGAAGAAGGTTACTTGCCAGAGGCTTTCAAAGAAGGGCTTTCAATGGCCAATATTCTAGGTCATGCACAGGTTATTCCTGATTCATACACGATGCACAATGAACACTGCAATATGAAAGAAGATGGAGATGCTGATTTTGGTCGGTTGGTTTTCTATTTGGATGGGGCACACAGTCCAGAAAGCTTGGAAGTGTGTGTAAAGTGGTTTTCACATGCAATAAAAAAAAGATAGGCACTCATTTCTAAAGACTAGAGGTGTGATCAGACTAGAGGTGTGATCAGGGAGACCAAAACTGAGTCCAGTAGACTATTGGAAAATTTTTGCCACTAGCATAAGAGTACTGGAAATTTGAAAATGAAGTCAAAATGGAGAATGAGTTCTGTAAGATTTATTACTGGCTTATTTCAATAAATTTAAATCCTTAACAACTTAACAGGTCCGAAAGTTTGAACCAGCTCCGATACCATGTGTAATAGACGGCTAACTGATGATAAAGCAAACAATATGCAGAATTTGTAAGGGATTTCGAGACCTACCTGAACTGCTGGCTGCTGAACTGCTGTCTGCTCCTGTTCTCCTGTTGAAGCTGATCCGATTACTGGGAAACCAATTCCTCCCAGCCAATCCAGCAAGCTTCTCACTGAAGCTCACTGCCCCCGTGCCCAGAACCTCAGATCAATGTAAGCTCCTGATTCCTCGTTCCTCTCTCTGCCCTCTGTTTCCTACTTCCCCTTCTCAGCCCTATCTCGGTCATTTTATAATTCGCTAAGCGGTGGCCGCCCTGTACACCCATGACTCCACCGCTTACTCTCGCGGTGACAGGCTTCCTCCAGTGGTGAGTTATCTTCTGGTCTAGATGGTTCGGCCTTGCTTCAGGTTTAATCCTTTATGCGATGGTTAATATAACGCTGGAGGTAGTTGTAAAGTTTGGTTATCATATATATGTTTTAACACTATAAAGTTTGATTATTAAAGTGTACTTTATCATATATTTACATTGTTTAATTTATTTTTGTTCCTAAATATATAAAGTTTATTTATGTTTGATTTCTTTTAATACAAACTTTAGAAATTAATTAATATTTGATATTAATACTTAATTTTCATTCAATTTTATAAATATCATTTCATTTTCTTTTTATTATTATTATATATATATATATATTATATATATATATATATATATATATATATATATTATATATATTCTTTATAAGGATGGGCCGTTACATTGTAGCTGCTACAACACAATTATATTAATAAAATGCCTCAGCACAACGCAGTTTATGGAGATTTCTAGTTGTTTGATATGTTGTAAATATTTTGTATATGTTTTTATTATGTGTGATTTCTTTCTCATTGTAGATTTCCATTAGGAATATTACAGTGGTAGCAGAGCCATAATCTTGGTTCAGCTTGTGGGAAACCCTTTGTTCTATGACAAGACGAGAATAAAAAGCAAAGAAATCATGGGTCCGAAGAAATGTTAGAATCAAACAACATGGCGGTAACCTTGAATGAGGTGATTAGGATGCAAAAATGATGATTGATGTGGGCGAGAAGTTGCTTCATTCTACAATTGGGAACCCAGACATGATTGCAACCGATGTTGAGTTATTGGGAGCAAACTGAAGGGCATACCAATCATTAGACCATGGCATTAAGATGTCCCTCTTTTTTTAGGAGTTCTGTGAACTAAGAGGCATGCACAAACCAATGGAGATTCAATGGAATTTTGTTGGGATGATGAGGAGGATTATGGAAGAAGACGAGACAGTAGTTCAAGGAGCCATGGTTGGCAAGGAGACAATTACGCATACACTCGTTGATGAGATGCCATCCATTGTTGAGGTATCCATTGATGAGGTATCCCAGGTTGTGACTAATTTCTCAGGTGATAGTAGCCCACCACAGGTTGGTGAGGTTCCTAGAGACATCTCCATTGTTGATGATGAGCCAATAGGTATAAAGGCATCCAGATCTATGATAGAGTTGCGGATGACAGTCACCTATAGCTGACTGGTGAGCATGTCTTGCATGTTGGGTTGTCTATGGAGGAGTAGTTGGAGGCTCATGTCGAGCCCATGATGGAGGAGGATGTGCAGCCATCCTTTGGGCTAGCCATTGATGAAGGGCAGATAAAGACCACATGTTGGGATTTCAGCACAGTTCGCTTCAGAGGCACACTGATAGGATCTACAATGTTATCATCCCATCCCTACGCATTGGATTGAGAGAGGCGAAGTTGTCTAGACATACCAGAGGGGATGACTAGGTTAGCAACATTGTTGGGTCACCGTTGCCCATTGGAGAGAGAGACATAACTACCTAGTCATATCCCAGGTGTTGACTTGGGTAGCGGGATGAGACGAACGGAGTTGCACAGGGTGCAACATCCACATGTTGGGGTTGTTCTATCTGCAAGAGTTCGTGCATTCAATCCCTCTCTTGGGGTTGGATGGCAAGAGATTCTGAGTTGGTACCTAGGGGATTGGGCTCTGGAGATGGTGGTGGACTTGGGTGTAGCTTAGTAAGAGCTTCCAGGTACTGGGGATACCAGAAGCGCAAACTGACAATGAGTTCCAGGTGGGACTACCTATCATTTCCCAGGTATGTCGGTTGGCTACAACTTGGATGGTACACTTGACCTAGCAGTTGAGCGTGCACATTCGCTAGGGGAGTCTCAGTCAGCACTAGTGACCAACAAGTTTATGGACAGACTCCTTTGGTTGTCTTGGTATGACGTCTATACACGGGATCATGGGGTGATCAACATACTCTGGCATTTCTTTGTTAGAGGAGGTGGCATTGGTAGGCCACGGATGATGCCTTGTATGGAGCTGAGGATTCTTCACTTTTGTGTGGGGCACAGAGGACGCAGAGGAGCAATGCAGTGGTAACATCACTGCTGACACATAGGGAGATTCACTTCTCAGGTCCCTCAGGGGGGATTTGGAATGAAGATCCATTCATCAGCGGGTATAGTGATGTGATGGTGGAGGTGATGATATCGATCAGGTGTGGGCTGACATGTAGAGACACAACTCTAGGCCATCACATTGAGGGATGTGTGGGAGCATCTAGTATTGAGCAATGGACTATAGGTGGACATGGAGATGCATGGTGGGGTACCGTAGTGTGTTGGATCACGTTGTGGAGTAGAAGTGCCTTACATCACATTGAGTACACGCGAGGAGTGACTAGTGCCTTGACGCAGACAGGACGCTGGGTGCTACAGTATGGTATAGCCTTAGGCGAGGGTATCCAATGGTGTACAGGGACAGGTTGCGGCTTACAGTGTCATGACAATGAGTACATCGATACTTGGTGGTATGCGGTGACACATGATGCAACGCAACAAAATCTTGGAGCGTGGCCTCCAAGGAGACGTATGGACCGAGGCATTGGATGTACCATTAGGCGCAGCTCACCAAGGATCGATGACAACATTGTTGAGCATCTAGGGACACCGTGTTTAGCGGAGACTGGGCTTCAAGGGAGTTATCAATAGATCCAAGGCAAAGAGAGTGTCATCGTAGGATCACTCTTAAGCATTTCGACAAACTTTTGATCATACCCTTTGGGACATACCTGCCCATCATCCTCCAGTGTTGCTTACAGTCACAAAGTGTTTGGTTGTTTCCCCTTGACACTCTCCATTCAGGCAGTAGGGCATGGGAGGCTCACCTTAGACAGTTGGATGAGACCTCCATGGCATGGCGAGGCAGACTTATCTTGTTATGGCTCCGGGTTGAGATTGGTAGTGGACGGGTAAATATTGGCATCATGGGGATACCCACGAAGGATGAGCTTGGCTCTCACAGATCTTTCGCCACTAGGCCTCATGAGAGGAGGATGCAATCTGCACATAGTGGGGAGTAAGTCATAATCAGAGTAGTGCAACTTCAGCATGATGGCACCACTCTGAGATTAGTAGGGGACTTGATCATCGTCGCTCTTCATAGCTTAATAACCTCTAGGGATGAACCGGATACCATAGAGGGAGATCATGCAGATCTTCCATTGGGCTTTAGCGAGTCATCGACGGTGTGTGGGACTTCATTAGCATGGTAGGTAGGCTAGCAGGATGATATCAGGAAAAGATCACGTGAGTGAGATGCTATCTCTGCAGGGATTGGGTGGTATCTTCAAGAGTATACTCCTGGAGTGCATGGGATGGCCTACGTGGTATGACAACTTCACAAGGAGTTGGGCATGGTGCCACATTATCATGATGCCCTACTCATTGATGGTATACAGGGGACTTATGGTAACTATACCAAGTAGGATAGTGAGTGGAGCGAGGGGAGCTTCAAGTGGGACAGGATGGATTGGCATCCTGGTATTGAGGGATTCTTTCATGTCAAGACAATGCAAGACTTGGGATGACACAATGGCACATTTGGGACCCCAATATTACTGATGGGGATAGGGGTGATCAGCAGATAGAGGAGGCATTGGTTCGAGCATTGCTCGAGGACAAGCAATTTGTGGTGGGGAGGACTGTACAAACCCCAATTTTGATTTTCAGCATTAGAGAGGAGATTGGGGGAGAGGATGCAATTCCAGCATCGGGAATTAGAAGGAAAATAGAATATTGCAACTCTAGTGGAAAGTGGGGATCACAAGAAAGAGAAATTCGACCCAAGGAGGGAACTCGCACTCTGGGAAGAGAGAGGGAAGAGAAGGGAGTGTGAATTAGGGGAGAGAGAGTGGGGACCACAAGGAGAGAAGGAGCCTCAAATTATAAATAGACCAAAAGGCACTCATTTTGGTCATTCATTCATCTATTCATAAACTTGTCTTTGACATAGCACGCTTGAGTGGAAGTCAAGTCTGCAAGCATTGTTTAGCACACGAGAGTCTCTAAGTGGAGATCTCAACCCTTGCTTCGATGGACTTCGAGTGTCAACCCAAGGAGGGAGTTCCATCCTTTTTCTGATTGTTCCAGCAGTGGGAGTGTGAGTTTGTGTGGGGGAGACACTAGCAACAATGCAGGGACTACGCAGTGCTTGGAGGAGACACACTTGGGAGTTAAGGAGTGAAGGGAGTTTGGGCCTAAAACTTGAGGTAGATTCCGGGGAAGCATTTTGGGGCCTTTTCCAGCATTTTGGCAGAGCAGCAAACACAACATTTTCTACAGGTTACATTTTCTGCTTGTGGAGGAGGGCCAAGCATTTGGGATCAATTTTGTAGCATCAAAACTAGGACAAACCCTTTCTAAGTTTTTCTGGATTTTTGACAAGGACCTCAAAAATAATTTGGTAGAATTTTCTGGGCAGATTTGAGGTGTTAAACAAGGGTCCCAATTTAGCCAACAGCTAGAGGAGCTAGGGGAAATTTGGGCTGAAATTCCGAGGTCAACATTTGGCCAATTCCTTCGTATGTTTTTGTGGGTTATTGGTGCATAGGCCAGGGTGAATTTCCCGGAATTTTTTAAACACCGGAGGAGGCCCTAGTGACTATTATTTGCAGCAAGCAGTGTAGTTTTCACTGGGACAGTGCAGAGGAGTTTGGGGACAACCATATTGCATGTTAGAGCATCTCATTTCATCACTTGGTTATTGTTAGCTTGCCTTGAGCAAGCCCAGGTGCATGCTTTCTGATTTTACCTTTGTACCCAACAGTTATATTAATAAAATGGCTCAGCACAATGCAATTTATGGAGATTTCTGGTTGTTTGATGTGTTGTAAATTTTTGTATATGTTTTTACTATGTGTGCTTTGTTTATCATTGTAAATTTCCATTAGGAATATTACATGCCATTTTATTGATTTTTCTTTTGTAACTACTCAAAGCTCAAGGGGATAAAAGCATGATTGGTAAGATATAGCAGAGGATACCTCCTTTAAGGTGGGGTAGTTCATTGCCTACTAGGGGTTGGGACAATCATGGGTTCCTTAATGATGAAAGGGGTCAATATGAGGGAGCCTAGGAACCAAGGTGATGGCCATAATGATAGGGGTAGAGCTCATGTTTGGTTTTTTCCGACGTGCTAAATGTGTATGTCCCAACCATCTTTTGCACTTTATGGTACATTTCTTGTTGAGAGTGGTCAAATTATGCTTTTTCCTTTTCTTTTAACTGCATCAACCTCTGGGGCATCGTTCTGGGCCCGACCCAAGGTGTGGACAAGGGAAGGGGGAGGCTAACTCCTTGTAGACCCAATGGACAAATGTGGACCCAGATGGAAAATATGGTGAATGGGGTTATAATGAGCAAAGGGGGGTGATGCATATGGTGTCGAGCAGCGAGACCACACAACCAAACTTGGGTTTTACCATGTAGTGCCATCCCTAAAGCTAGTAGCCAATAAAGTAGATCCCACGGGACTACGATACAAGGTTAACCATCAAATTGAAGAGAGGAGACAAGAGTAGAAGCCAAACCCACTCTTTTCGTCGAATCCCCCCACCAATCCATGCCCAAGAGTGTCCATGATAAGCAAACAAAAATACCCAACTACACAATTAAAAGGCATACCTTCAAGGTTGGAAGGCCCACCTTCAAACATACGATCATAATAGATGGGCGAGGGAGCATATGGCTAGCTTAGGTGGTGGATATAGTGGCACATCGAGCTATCCGGTGGCTGCAAGGGGTTGCTGGTTGCCATTTGAGGACGATACAAGAGATATTTTTTCTCCTTTGGATACTACCCATGGGTAGTGGGTAATATCTGGCTTCAACTAGGACATGATCTCTCAGAAGAGTGCACGAACATACTCGAATGGGGAGGCCATGAGATCACCGACAATATCTTGGGACTGCAAACCTATTACCTACACATATCAAAGACCAAGCACATGGGGCAACATATTTTTGTGGTGTCTTATGATCACCCATGCTTAATATTAGGCCATAAGATTTACTCTAAATGCAGTTATTCTAGCATGATAATATCACATGATGTTAGTTCTAATGAGAAAACCATAATGTAAGGCATCCTACCCTAACATGCATATGATACAACGTCAAGTATCAAGGAAAGGGGTGGTACAACTCAATTTGACCGGATGTGGGCAAAGTTAGTCGCCAAGTTAAGCAATATAATAGTAATCCTCTCAAACTTTCCCATGAATCTTGACAGGTATAGGGTTTTTATCTACCAATACCACATCCCCAACCTTCTATTCCTTTTTGGGCTCCGATTTCTTGTTTTGCTCGTGATTAGGCCTCTTAAGGATACAAATCTATTAAGAAGGGAGAATGAGAGATGTTTCCTTGGTCTTAGGAACCTTGTAATATGGGATGGGCCTTGGTTTTACAACGCGAGTAGGGTACATATGTTCTCTATATAGGGTAAAGGGAGTGCCATCAGACTGCAGAATGGTGACATAAGCTAAGTCCATTTGGAGTTGACCACACATAGTAGCACCCCATTTCCTAGACAATAGCATTCCTCACACGTCCGGAATGTCTATGAATACAACATCCATGAGTAGTGATATATCGGGGTTCATAGCTAAGGAAACCTTTAAATCTTTTATGAGGCCCTCTACTTCAGTAGGTTTGGATTTGAAACCACAAACAACCTTATATTCACGAGTAATGTTATGGTTCATTTGCTTCATGACTTTTAATGGCATGATATTCACGGAAGCCCGTGAATCCAACATACAATTATGCAAGAGGTGGTTGTTGATGGCTAAGGTGAGAAAGAATGACTCATGTCCTAGATTTGACTGGAAAGGTGAATGTTCTACAATGTTATTGCTGTGTCTTCTTCAAACCCAAGGGCCTTCTTAACTTGCCATTGTTGTCATGGGAGCTTCATAATTTCCTTCAAGGGAACTTGCAAGGCCATTTTTCCTATAGCAATATCTAGATCGACATCAAGTTCTACCTCCTTGCTTCTGGACTTGTTTTTGGGTTCTCCCTTTGGATGATTTCCTTTAAAACTTTCTTTTTTAGGGGGGTCTTTATTAGGGGGTTATTTAAGAAGGGACTTCTTAGGAAGAGACCCTTTTTCGTTGGGCTCTTTCGATGTTGTAGAAGGGCTTTTATCATTCTTTCTTGAATATTGAATCCTTTTAAATATCCACTATCATCAACATTGAGGATTGGCTCATTCTTTTCTTCCTTGATGGTTACTTCACTAATGGGAGGATGAGTGTATGAGCCACCTAGAAAAATATTGAAGGCTTCGGATTCTATGATACTAGCTTGCTCATTGATTTCTTAATATTGACCTTCTTCCTCATCACTTTGCTCGTTCTTAGAAGATGATTCTTGTTCCACAACATTTGTTGGAGCCAAATTGTTTCAAACTTGAAATGAGCTTGGTTGTCTTCATCACTTGCTTCTTCGGGGAAGGATTGCCTTTAGGAATATAATTTGATTTTTGAGCCCTTTCTAAGGTGGTGAGCTTGTTCATGTAAAGTCTATCTTGTGAGTTCACCTCCTCAATTAGCTTATCAACCTTCTTATGGAGCACTAAAAGGGTTTCCTTAGTTTGGTCCTTGGATTTACCTTTCTTGCCCTCAACCTTAGCCTTGGGATGTTCATCTACATCCATCTTCGAAATTCTCAGGTTTTGTTCAACTTCCATAACTACTTCCTTGGCCTCGACCATGCTCTTAGGTTTCTTATCTTTTAATGCATAAGTCAAATGACCACCCACAACCTTAATGAATTTGTCAAGTGCGTTAGCACTAGGGGGTCTCAAATGGTCAAGGATATCCCTAACTACCCTTTCAGGTTTTTGGATAAATTCCTTGATGCCTTCCCTTCCCCTACTTATTTGGTAAAACTTCTCTATGGTGAAAGTCCCCCAGGCATCACATGACTATCTTTTCATGAAAATATCCTCACATTGGTTAGAGTTTTCTATGCATCCTGGGGGGAAGACTAAGGTATCATTCCCTAGCTTGTCCTTCAAAAGATAAGGCAAATAGCATCATGATCCTGTCTTCGTCAAATACTAACCTAGGAGAAATGGCCCAAAAAATTCTTCCACATGGTCACGGGCACTTATAGTAGCATCACCCTTAAACTTGGGTAACCAATTATTGTATTTCCTGGGTAAAATATCAAGATTGTGACTCAAATTTAAAGGTGAAAAGACACTAACCAAATGCCTCTTACTTCGTGAAATTTTGGGTTGATCTTGGTTTAGGTCAGTGCTAGAATTTATTACCATCTTGGGGGTGAGATCACCAACCTTTTCAAATTCAAGGATAAGGCTAGTTCTATCTGGTGATGGAGTTCGTTCTCCCCTTCTCGCAGCGACCCTAATCAAAGGAGGAATGTTGTCACCTTCAAGTAAACTAGGGGATTGGACAGTCAATGGAGTCGCCAGAGGAATACTTGAAATGTCGTCTTTGAATCAATTCCTCAAAGATTCACTAGGGAGGTAGATCTACTTCCTCCCCGGAAACGACGCTAAAAATGTTATTTCTCAAACTATCAGGGTTCTTAGGAGGGGTTCCTATAGAGCAACTACTAGGTCAAGGGGCAACAATGGAGCAATAGCCTAGTGTCACCTCAACTAAAGCTCTCAGCGCTTTATGGATTTTCACTGATAGGAAGAGTCCTGGTATGAGAAGAATCACTAGGAAAGATAGATCAATGATAAGATGTAAAGTGATTCCAAAGGCCTATTCACAAGAGAGGCTCAAATGACAAGCTTACTTGCTTTAGAAGCAAGATGTACAGTGCTCTAAGAAGGGCTAAGAGGTTACCTTGATTTAGAGTTGATAAGTATTTCTTGATATGAATTTCCCTAAACCAAAGAATCCTAGAAAGATAGGGTTTCTAAGCAATCCTTGTGAAATTTGAATGCCAAGGTTGTGGGACCACAAAGAAGCCCTAGTGGGCCCAAACAAGGTTAAGGTTTTCGGGGTTGAACAACAAACTAATGGACTTGAGCGAGTTGGGTGGAGAAGAGGATCAAAGTAATTAGATTTTTCTTGAGATTTGAATGCAATGACCCTAATGAAGGCTCTAACCTAAGGAAGCCTAGGGAGAAAAACAGTGTTTGAGCTAGGGCTTGCAATATATTGAGATTCCACTGTTGAATTGGTCTCAAATTTGGAGGACCTCTCAAGAAGACCCTAATGCAGTTCTTGACCAATTTTCAAGTATTTTGGATGGCTAGAAAGAATTTTGTGTGATGCCCTACGAAGCCTACTAGGGCTACGCCTTAGAACAGAGAAGAGGAAGGTGAAAGGAATGTTCTTTTAGTGATCACCTAGGACTAGACCAGTGCCTATTTGGGAGAATGGAGTCTAATGAAATCAATTTTTAGAGATGCTTATTCCCAACCAAGGAGTCCCCCAGCAACTTCATATGGCCTTAGGCAATAACTAGGTCACCTAGGGAAATTTATACATCTTTAGGCTGCAATTGATGACTTATCAAGGAAAATCATGAACAATCATGTACCCCTAGGAAAATAATTTACCATACTTCACAATAATCATATGAAAAATCCCTCAGAAAGACAAGATTAACAACTTCGTATTGGCATTAGGGCAGCTACACAAGCTTCATGAACAAAAATATTTCATAGATCATTACATGAGACAAAGTACAAGATAATGTTAGTTTTTGGTAGCATCAGATGTGCTCTAGCCATGAAAATTGGTGGAGAGGCTAAGACACATGAGTTCTAAAGAACCCAAAAACTGTTTGGTGAAATTCCACCCGAATTGTATTTTATTAAAATAATTAATATTTTTAATGGGTTCCTAAGTCTAAACTTAGGAAAATTAAAGTATTAATGGGTAATAATCAAAATATGGGTGAGAATGTTCTAGAAAGCGGATCAAGTCAAGTTTTTGATCTTAGTCGTTGATTAGAGACTTAATCTTGGACATTGAAGTCTCAACGAGAAAAGTATAAGAAGGAGGCTTGGGGTTCATTCAAAAACACACCGAGAGACCGAATTGATCTAGAGTTTGAAATTTTTGGGGCTTGGAAACTGAGGAATTCGAACTAAGTGATCATTCAGCGGCAGAGGGGCAGGGATAGTTCGAGAATACTAGGCAGAGAGGCAGAGAGCCACCAGTGTAGGAAGCGCAACACCTAGAGTGATTGACGTTGTGCCAGTCTGGGCCCACACAGGCTTGACGCAAAGCCAGAAGGGCCAGCGCAGAAGGGACGCTGCCTTCACACAGAAATTCGGAATTGTCGAGGCGCTGCCAGAACAATCAGGAGAGGTTGACACAAAAGGTCTAAGGGGTAGAAGAGACAGCGAGAGGCTGACGCAGAGCCTTTGAGGTTGACGCAGGGCCAACGCAGAGATAGTTGTGGGTTTTCCAGTTCTACTACCGAATCAGCCAGAAAATGTCAGCTGAAATGAGGTAATCTCACTCAATTTTACGCCATTCTATTTTTCTCTATAACTGGATTATCGGGAGGGCATCCAACATTGTATTCAGAACTACTGCTTAATAATATAAAACCCTCATAGCTGTTGCATCGGTTTTCCCGCATTAGGTGTTTTCTAGGGACTATTTTGTCAAAAAATAACGGTGTCCTATGTATCTTGTTCTTTGCTCAGTTTCTTGTTTCATGTAATCAAATTAAATTGGTGTAGGCTGTAGAAGTAATTTACTTCTGTATTATTCAAAAAATAACTTGATAATGTATATTAAAATCAAGTAGGAGAAGTAAATTCAGTTTTGCTACAGTAGGGGTTCCTTGAGTATAGAAATTATCCCATGGTATCAGAGCGCTGATTTTGAAACAGGAAGAGCAAATCCAATGTTGAGCAGAGAGGCCAATAGCTGCATTTGGAAGCAACTCGAATCCCCTTGAAGGGATTGCGCAGTCCTTGCCGGGAAAGAAGAGATTCTAAGCAAATCTCTCTCTGAGAGAGTCGACAGAAAGATACGATTTCCGGTTCGTGAGCTTGCAGAGGTAGAGGGAGTGATGCAGAGCCTCATCGCAGTGCTTGAAGGGCGCAGTTTCTATTGGGGCAGAAATCCATTGGAAAAGAGCGAAGACACATAGAAGGGGAATTTTCTCCTTAGAGGACTTTTCTCGCCAAAAGTTCAAATTTTTCACTTGCCAAGTAGCAGACCAGTGTTGCGTAATGACTAGAGTCAGTTCGACTTTTTGGGTGAGATGGCATCACATGGGCTCAGAAATCAGGACAGGATGGAAGGAGCTTCCAACTATGTCATATGAAAGACCAGAGTCTTAGCTGTTCTCGAGGAGTACGATCTCAAATCTTACGTCAAGAGTTTTGTGGCTATTCCCGCGGACAATGATCAGAAGAAGAAGTACAAGGCTGAGCAAGCAAAGGTGAAGAGGTACATACTTGATGGAGTTAGTGATCATGTGGTGTCACACTTTCAGGGCAAAGATACAACCCGAGAAATGTGGGAAGATTTGTCTTCATTGTATGAAGGTTCTTCCGAACAACAGAAGATGTACTTAGAACAAAAGTTGCAGCAAACATTGATGCAGAAGCGAGAAGGGGTTAAATCCTATCTTCAACGTCTTCGGGACACTAGAGACCAGCTTGCTGCAGTGGGGTCTACTCCTCAGTCTACCGCAATGGTAAGGAAAACCTTGAAAGGAGTCTCGGATGAATGGCAAGTCTTCATCCAAAGTATATTGGGCAAGGAAAGACTACCTTCGTGGGAGGCGATGTGGGAAACCCTTCAATAAGAATAATTAAGGATGGATCTGGTTAAGGTCAACATCAATGGCAACAATGGGAGTGGCACGAAGACCCAAGGAGGAGGAGATGAACATAGCTCTAGCATCAAAGGGACAACATAAGCAGAAGTGGAAGGAGGACATTTTGAAGGTGAAATGTTTCACATGTGGCGAGATGGGCCACTTTGCATCCCAGTGTCCTTTGAAGCAAAAGGATAAGGATGAGAACCATGATCCTAAGGCCACTCCAACAAAAATTGACAAAGATGAGTTTTCCATGAGTGCCCACACATCCCTAAGAGGGAAATGGGGCAATATAGAACTATAGTCGGGAGGACTACATGTGGACAGGGTCCTTGAGGAACCCACCATTTGGATTAATTCCTTGCTA
The DNA here is from genome assembly GCA_000404065.3 of Pinus taeda. Classification (NCBI taxonomy): domain Eukaryota; kingdom Viridiplantae; phylum Streptophyta; class Pinopsida; order Pinales; family Pinaceae; genus Pinus; species Pinus taeda. The sequence goes on from APFE030809551.1 coordinate 27,793, forward strand.
CGGGAGCCCAAGATTTAGTAGTAGCGAGATGGACTTAGTGTCAGATGATGCAGTGTGTTGGTTGGAGAGATAGATGCAGTAGCCTGAGACCAGAGACTGATTAGCACAAAGCAAGGTTGGCAGTAGTGCAAAAGTTAGCAGCATCACAAAATATTCAGAGGGTCAAAGACTAGAATCAGTCAGATTCCAACATTCACATGGTATTATGCTGAACACAATTAGTTCAGTAATTTTGGGTGTTTTTTAGTTGCTTCTCTCAACAACTGAGCTATAGTACGAATGCAGTGTTAGCAGTGGCAGTGCTAGCAGCATAGCAGATGCAACATTTGAGAGGGAGTTGTAGTACAGATCCAGCAGTGGCAATGGCAGTGTCATGGGCAACAGTACAGTAGCAGTAGTGGCAATGTCATGGGCAGCAGTACAATAGCAGTAGTGGCAGTGTCATGGGCAGCAATATAGCAGCAGCAATAGCATAGTGTTGATGGCAGCAATAGTGCGGAAAGAAGATGCTTCAGAGAGAGAGAAACATGCAGTTGGACATTGTTGCTAGAGCACATTCCTCGCTAAGAGGGAGTATTAGTTTTAGGTAGCATTGGATGTGCTCTAGCCATGAAAATTGGTAGAGTCTAAGACACATGAGTTCTAAATAACCCAGAAACCGGTTGGTGAAATTCCACCCGAATTGTATTTTATTAAAATAATTAATATTTTTAATGGGGTTCCTATGTCTAAACTTGGAAAAATTAAAGTATTAATGGGTATTAATCAAAATATGCGTGAGAATGTTCTAGAAAGAGGATCAAGTCAAGTTTTTAATCTTAGTCGTTGATTAGAGACTTAATCTCGGCCGTTGAAGTCTCAACGAGACAAGTATAAGAAGGAGGCTTGGGGTTCATTCAAAAACACATCGAGAGATTGAATTGATCTAGAGTTCGAAATTTCTAGGGCTTGGAAGCTGAGAAATTCGAACTAAGTGATCATTCTGCAGCAGAGGGGCATGGATAGTTTGGGAATTATGGGCAGAGAGGCGGAGAGCCACCAGTGGAGGCATTGCAACACCTAGAGGGACTAATGCTAGGCTAGTTTGGGCCCATGTAGGCTTCACGCACAGCCAGAAGTGCCAGTGCAGAAGGGAAGTTGCCTTCACGCAGAAATCTGGAACTGCGAGGAGCTGCCAGAACAACAAGTAGAGGTTGACGCTGAAGCTCCAAGAGGCAGAAGAGACAGTGCAGGGCTGACGCAGAGCCTCTGTGGCTAACACAGGGCCAGCGTAGAGATAGTCAGAGTTTGCCAGTTCTGTCGCCGGATCAGCCGGAAACTGCCGGGTGAAGTGAGGTAATCTCACTTAGTTTTCCACCATTATATTTTTCTCTGTAACTGGATTGTCGGGAGGGCATCCAACATTGTATTCATAACTACTGCTTAATAATATAAAACCCTCAAAGCTACTGCACCGGTTTTCCCGCATTGGGTTTTTCCGAGGACTATTTTGTCCAAAAATAACGGTGTCCTATGTATCTTTTTTTTGTGCAATTTCTTGTTTCATGTAATCAAATTAAATTAGTGTAGGTTGCAGAAGTAATTTACTTCAGTATTCTTCAGAAAATAACATGATAATGTTTATTAAAATCAACTAGGAGAAGTAAATTTAGTTTTGTTGCAGTAGGGGTTCCTTGAGTATACGAATTATCACAGATAAAATATGAAAAAGAGTACTCACAAGTATAGTGAAATTATTCCAATCATCAAAGTGCAAGAAAATCGAAGCTCCAAGACAAGAATTAAGCTCTTCCAAACATCAAAATGCATCAAGAAACCAATTCATCCATCAAAAGGCTTAGAGAAAATCCTAGAAGAAACAAATGATCTAAATCCAAGTGATGGTCAAACGAAATGATCATCACATCAATATATACCCCCCTAAGGGGTTCAATTTGCCTAATAAGACCTAATAATAGAATAATGTGCAAAAATAACATCCCTTGGTGACAAGCCCATTAAGATAGCTCCATAATACAACAATAAGTCTCCCAGGAGGGAACAATAATAGATATGATAGGTCTAAGGGCCATTGAAGAGGCCTAATGGAGTTCAATGTGTGCCAAGATGAATAAATGAGCTCCAAACATGGTGACCAGGGGGTTGGCTCCTTGATATCCAGGAAAACAACATGTGGTGTCCCCAAGTGTCTATAGAGGCACAAAACATCCTCATGGGTCTCCAAATGGATCGAACAAGCTTATATCCCCTTTGTAAGGGCTAGAAGAATGGTGCAAGCCCTCCCATTGTCTCTTGCAGAGAGACACGTCCTCATCTAGGCCCTGGATCAACTGCCAAGTGTGTGGTGCTAAGATTAGATCTAATTCACTTAAATAATTAATTTTTATCCTTAAATTCGCTCGATTAGCCAACATTAATTAATTAAATTAATTAATGTGTTTTTCCTAAGTTAGAACATAGGAAAGAAATATATTAGCTGCTCCTTGCGAACAACTATCTAAAGTGGACTCCTCCTACATGCTAGACATAAGCCTATGCAAAAGACCTTTTGAAGATATAAAGTCAACACTTCCTCCTACCAAGGAAGGGATTCCCCACGATCCCCAGGTTATCCCTATAGAACATAACCTTGCCCTTCACCAAGGGTTTGGTGAGAATGTCTATGACCTACACATTGTTGATTTATAGGATCTTCTAGACTGATAGTTACTTCCATTGATTTCTTGATTAATTTATCATGTGTTACATTCATCATTTAGCAATTATACATTGGAAATATTCAACAGTAAAACAATAATGATAGTAGGATCATGAAGAGACAACCAAACACAAGATACACAAAATTTTACCTTGGAAAAATCTTAACTAGGGAAAAACCCAACAACCTTTTCTTAGAGAAATTATTCAATTCAATAAGAGATACAATATGATCTTCTAGTTAAATTGACCATAAACATACCCAGGTCAAACTTGATCAACAAGAGACAATTTTGGTCTCCCAAAATTTCGACCTCCTTCACTTTCCTTGGAAATTTTGGTCTATTGCCTCATAAATCATACTTCTAAACTCCCACTTGTGAACAAAAGATGAATATGAGTGATCTGAATTGGTGCCAAGAGGAGGAGGACGAATTTCCTTTATATAGTGAATTAATGAGCTTGAATAGGTCTATCTTTTGGGGTTGGCCGACTTGAACTTCTTGGAATTGGCCTCAAAACAAATTAATTTAGTTCAAATCTTAAATTTGATTTTTCCCTCCATTTTAAATTTGTTTCATGGCCAACTTCGAGTAGCTGGGAATACTGACCATAACTACCTCAAAATTCAACACTCCCTCTTATCCAGGGAGGTATTCTCTTTGACTTCTTTAGATGATATCTTGTTGAAAAATTTCTCTATTCCAAGAAAAGTTTGAATGAGCTAGCTATGTTGATGAATCCATCCACCTCATGTTCTATACCAGAACCATGTGGAAAGCATTCTGCATCAACTGTGAAAATTTGAGAATCCCCTAATCATTGCTACAATCACTGATTAATTTTCTCCTACTTGTTAATTTCTTAATCAAGTTACTGTTTCCTACAGTAAATATCGAAACTAATACACTACAACCTACACCATTTAAATCTATAAGCGAAAACAAGAAATTGAACAGGAAATAGACACAACACAATGAAACTGTTATTTTTAGACAAAAGTCCTCGGAAAAACCCAATGCGGGAAAACCAGTTCAGTAGCTATGAGGGTTTTATTATTATGTAGTAGTACATCTAAGTACAATTCATTGGAAGCCCAACTGACTATCCAATACAGAGAGCAACTGGACAAAACAAATAGTGAGATGATCTCACCCTGTCACTGGAAGAATTTGACCCTGATCTCACTAGAAGGAGGCTTTGCATCCCTTCTGCGTCAACCTTTACACTGAACTACGTCAACCTTACGCGGCCTCTGCGTCACCTATGTTGGAGACTGCGTTGCTCTTCCTTTTGATCCTCTATTGCCCAGAAACTTCGATTTCCAGCCTCGTGGTCTCACACCCCAGCTCCCAGCTTTTGAAACTCGTTTACTTTAGCAGGAATTTGATCTCCCTCTAGGCTCTGCGCTGCCACTGCGTTAGCTCTACGTGGGCCAGCGTCAACCTCTCTCTGGACATCGTTTTTCCCTCTTTGTCTTGTACTCTCCTACCCAGGAAGACTTCGCTCTTCCGGATAAGATCTTTGGCCCTTATTGCAAAAGATCACTTCGAAATTCTTTCCGGCAATGGCTCTGCTTCAAAAAATCGATCCTCTGATCTTCACTCGATGTGTTCTCCAAGTGCCCATCAAGCCTCTTCTTATAATCCTGTTGCTGATCAATCAACAACCCAAATTAGATTCTAATCTATGGATAGGATCATATTGACTTGATATCCACCTTCTTCTAGAAGTTTCACCCACAATTTAGATTAATGTCCATTAATTATTTTAATTTCTTTAGTTTAGACTTAGGGACCCATTAAAAATAATTAATTATTTTAATAAAATTGTCTCTGGGTGGAATTTCCCAAAACGATATCTGGATATTGGAGAATGTGTGTGTCTAAGCCTCCTTGCAAAATTTTAGAGCGGGAGCACATTCGATGCTACCAGAAATCAACACTCCCTCTTAGCGAGGAATGTGCTCTAGCAATGCACCCTGCCGAAACATCACTATGTTCTGTAGCATCTCCTTCTACACTGCTGATGTCTAACATCCTGTCCACCAACTATTGCGCAAATGCTACATCTGTACTGCTCTTGACCCTACCACTGTCAACCCTGTGTCCGTACTGCAATTCCCTCTGAATTTTGCATCTGTGTTGCTGTTGGCACTGCCATTGCAAACTTCATCTACACTGCAACCTTCTCCAATTGCTGCTACTATTGCATCAACAATGGAAAAACAACCAAAATTACTGAACTATTGGTCAACATAATATATCTACTGCTGAAGTTTTGACTGCTGCTAGTCTCTGCGTTGACCCTCTGAAGCCTTTGCACTATTGCTGACCTCTGCTCTGTGCCAACTGCACTGCTACCAACTCTGCTATGCGCTGCTATAGACATGCCTTAAGGACTATTTGACAAGCCATAGTTATATAGTCAAGGAAAGTGTTGAAGTCTGCTCCTTAGATCAGCATATGTACACAATTGATTGCTTGAAAATGTTGTTGCGTTAATGATGTTTATGTAATTGTTTTGAGGGACATTTACATCAGAGTTGCTATGTGCTAGGCCATAGGCCATAGCGCCTTAGCAAGGGTTTCTTTGGGGCTGCTCTCTTAAGACTGTTTGAATATTATGAAGGAAGTTTAGGACAACTTCAAGTGCCCTTATCAGATCATCCATTCATCATAGTCAAGGGAGTTTAGGGTTGCATATTGTGCCCTAACCAGAATTGTTGGAGCGGCTAGCAATTTGAGGAATGTTGCATCAGGATATGCTTCAGCACTCTTGATGATTGAAGACTGTCATAATGATGTACTTGCTACTGTGGTCATAAAATTTCATATTCATGTATTTGTACTATCTCTCTCTCTCTACTGAACTATTGAAGAATATAAGAAGAATTGATCAAGGGTTTCCCCACATTAGGGTTTGTCCCTAGCTGGTGCCACATCTTGTGTCCTCTTGTCTTGGCTTGTCTTCTACTATTTATGTTTATGTTCTATTTGCACTTTACTATCATGCTGATGTGATTGCTAATTTGAATATTAACATTGGGCTAATATGAAAAATTGAAGTAAATTGCTCTAAGCATAAAACATACCTAAATTCAACAACAACAACAAAAATTCAACTTACGATGGGTTGGATGATGTGAAAGGGGAGGCACCTCTAAGTGCTGTGTAGTTAAACTATTTATAAATCAGTTTGGTTAGGTGCGTTGAATAATCCAAAGGCAGTGAATGTGCAACATGAATCAAATCTTGCATCTTGTCTTGGTAACAAGCAAGAAGTTGAGAAACAAATGGAAGCAAAGTTTGGAGAAAAATGTAATAGACAAACTATGTTTTTTAATTTGGATGATGTAAATCGAGTTGGTCCGATCAAGACACCAACTACAAAAAGGCAATCTTCAGTTCAATCACCTTCTATCCATTTGCCAAGGCATAATCATCGCTCTTCACATGCTTCGTTTGTGGGTCAAGAGATAAGAAAGGTTTTCTTAGCAATAAGGATCAAAATTTCAAATACAAGAGAATTCATCAAGTAGTGAACGAAGCACCATGCCTGAAATTCAGCATCATAGGAGGAATAATCAAATTTTTGAAGACTCTTTAGTTGTACAAATGCCAAAACACTAAAATTTGTTTAAGGAGAAACACTATTCCATGGTCCAAAAGGATGAACTGTAACTTGGAAACTCTAGTTGAAGGCTTACCACCACCTATATCAAGGCAGAGTTCATGGAAGCAAGGATTAGAAGAAAACCATGGAAAAGGACAACAACTTCTAAATCAGAGGTTGTCAATAATTTTAAGTATAGAAAGGAACTCATTAGATTAGAGGCCTATTGGCAAGAAGCATGATAAACATCCAAAAATAAGGGACTTGGCAATGCATCATATCAAGACACATCTATTGAGTGCCTTCATTAAGAGGTGACAAGTGAAAATTTTTGGTATCATCTAGGTGAGATGGAACTCCAATGTGTGCCTAGTCAGTTTAAATCTGCAGAGGGATATGCACGAGTGTTTGAACCTTAGTTATTTGAGGAATGTCAAGCGTAGCTATAAAACACTTCGAAGTAGCTTTATGATGCAGTTCAACACTTGGGAGTAGATTTGTGATGTAGTTTCTAGAGATGTATATTCGATGGTTTGTGTCAAGAGTGTTGATAGATGAAAAACCAAAGGTAGTGGAATTTCAAGTCAAAAAGGTCAGAGAAGGCCATTTTTTTAAGGAAGGTGATTGATATGACATCACAACTATTCCTATGTATGAATACAAGCTTTCATTCAAGAAGGGTGGTGTGGTTGTATTATCGACACCAAATCCAGGACCAGGTAGGTTTAAGAGGATCAGTTCTAAGAGCACACGTGATTTTGATGGGCAATGGGTATGACACTATAATGCAAGGTGTTGATTTTCTTATGAAATTGAAGCAGTTCTAGGAATGGAAACACAGAATGGAAAGAAAACACTAGACACCTTAAAACAAGACACTTGAAACTAGAATATAACAACCTACTTGATTCGAATATTCTTGGGAAGCACAAAGCTTAGGGGGAGCACCCATTGCTATTAATGTCAAAGGGGAAGAGAATACAAATAAGGGAAGCAACTAAGAGGAAATGTGGAAAGAATGCAAAATAGGGGAGTAGTTATCAGAAGAAGCAAATATTGAAGTATTTTCCATCAATAACAGGGGGGGATATTGTTGAAAATGGTTTTTATTGATGTCAAGGGAAGTCGCGATGATGGGGAAAGTTACATAATTAGCTAGCATTTTTCAAGACATTTCTGGTGATAGGTGGCATGCTTCCTAACTCATCACAATTGAAGATAAATGAACTTTTTAATTATATAATGGATCAATTAAAGTCAGCCTCAAGTTGACCCTATCATCAAGGCCTAATCGACCCCAATTTTTGTGGTGATAAGTCAACCCATAGACCCCCACAACTTAGTATAAAAATGCCACTCATATGGATAATTTGATGAAGTAGCTTGGATTTTGTGCAAGGAATAAGGTCTGTGGTGACCAAGGTATCCAAGTTGAGGAAAAGGGCCAAGCTAGGAGAACAAGAAAACATTGAAGGGAGACAAGGTCGAGCAGTAGAAGAAGAATGTCAAGTTGAGACAAGGAGGATTCCAAAGGTAAAGTGTTTCTTTTGAGGTTTTGTTTCTTCTTACTCTTGTGGATTTGGTAAGTGGCCAAGCTTTGATTTATCAAGGCCACAAGCCTATAGGGCACTGTAAAGAAGTGACAACAAATGTATAAAGGTTGTAGGAGACTCCATTTTGCATTGTTTTGGGGATAGGTTTAAGATTGGTTTTGAGAGGGAGTTGCAGGCCAAAATTAAACTGAATTGCAAACCTAAGCAAGCACAAAATCAAGTCAAATTACAGACTTGAACAAGCTCAAAATCAACCCTTGTTGTAGGCTCAAATTGTCTTGGTTACGATTTTGACTTACCCTAGTTGCAAGTCGTAGATAATCTAGATTGTAGACTGAAGTGAAGGTCAAGTATTTGTACTTGAGCAGACCAAATTCTGGGTATCATTTACACTTTTTTTGAAGTAGGTCGAGCCTTTGTAAAGGGCTAGTTGGTAACCACTATTAGAATAGACATCATAACTATAGAGTAGGTCAAGCCCTAAACCATTGAATATTGCATATTTGTGATAGTCTTGAAGGCCTATTGTGGACAGTTTTATGCACATTTGAGTTAGTGTTAAGGCCAAGATATCCTTGGACAACGAAGGTGTTTGAGGACCAAGAAGAGTAGGGTTGAGGATCGTGAATAGAGCTACCTTGCAGCTAGAAGCAGTCCCTTTATTGTGCATAGTGTGCAAGGCATTGAGGATCTAGGAGAGTCCTAAAAGATAATTCAATTGTGAGAACATGTGACACCTCAGGATGCAGGATTTGAAGAATGTTTGTGGGCAGGGTATAAACAATGTGTTGTCAACCAACCAAGTTTAGGACTAATGGTTGAGAAAACTAAGGAATGGAAATTTGAACCAAGGGGAGATGACTAGTGCTGAAATAGGCCAAGAAGAGTGGGTCGGGAGCAATAAGGAAAGCTAAGGAAAGACTCGCAATAGAGCCAAGGATTGGGGCAAGACAAAGGAGCAGGACAAGTGGCCCTAATCAAGATTGAAGGTGCAAACCAAAGGGTGGCATGGTTGGGTGACAACTCCACTTAAGAAAGGAAATTTGTGTGAACTAGGAGAAGTTGTAGGTTGGTGCCTACAAATTGGTGAGTTGGTGCTCAGCAAAGGGGATTAGACTCTCCTGTAGGTTGGTGCCTACAAAGTTGCTAAGTTGGTTCTCAACTGAGTGAATTAGACTCTCTTGTAGGTTGGTGCCTACGAAGTTGCTAAGTTGGTGCTCAATTGAGGAGATTAAACTCTCCTATAGGTTGGTGCCTATGAAGTTGTTGAGTTGGTGCTTAGGTAGGGGACTAAAATCTCCTATATGTTGGTGTCTAAAAAAGTTGTAAGTTGGTGCTTACTTTGTACGAAGAAGTTTAAAAATGTTTAGAAAGAAAAATGTATAAGTGTTTCTTGTATGAAGATTTTTGTCTCATTATTTATGTGCATGAAATGTGTTAAAAGCTAATAATTGTTAAAAGTAACAAAATATTGGTTCACCCCCCTCTTAGTACTTCCAACATGATTTATAAAAAAGAAGAGGCATTAAAGGACCTACATTAAGGAAGCACTCATATTGAACAGAGGAAAAGTACTCTTTTGGAGCTTGCATTTGATGGCTATGAGGTTGAGCCTAGTAGGAGGGGCTCCAAAGTGGATAAATAGTCAAATAATAAGTATTTCTTAAGTTGTATGGAGATTGACCCTAAGATAATAATGAGAATAATTCCTAACACAAGGGACGCACTAGGGATAAAATGTAAGACTTAGGAGGTGCATCCTAACCTTAATAACATGTTAATAACGGTCTAATTACACCTCTATCCATTCATATTCGAACCCTCTTGAATTTGATCCTAACTCCATCACCCAACTACGTTGGCATTATTCTATTTTCACTCATTTATTTCAGGGTGGCACCAATGTATTCTTTCACCCATTTATTTCAAAGAAACTTGTTCATTTACACAATTTGACTCATGCGAGACTACTTAGTTTATTTAAACTAGTGCATGAAAGTATATAGTTTAAAAAGGGAGAGTGATTCTTTCACTTCCTTGAAAATGCCAAAAAATAGATAACAAACAAAATTTGGTCCCCTAACATCTTGTATTTTGTTAAATCAATGGCCATGTGTTTCTAACATGTTTATTAATTGCATTTTGCTAAATAAATGTAACTAAATTGTGAAAAGAAGTAAAAGAGAGAGGGTTCCTCCACGAGGCCTTATGGATGGAGCACTATAATGTCCTATAAAATCATACATGTGAGTGAAACAATCAAGGTCATCTCTAAGTGGACCATGTACCAAGGAAGCCAGTGAGGAAGGAGGATATGATAGGCCTTGTCAAATAGTGTTATATCCTATCAAGCTTCAAGGAATCCTACATGATAGGTGTGCCATGAACATGATTTGAAGCATGAAAAAATAGGGTGGTGGGGGTATTTAAGGCGACCACTAATGAGCCCACTTAGTTAGCTCTACACCTTCATTTGATACATAAAATGGGCAATGATAAAGGGAAAGGACAATTGAAGAAACTAGAAGAAAAAGGGGGAAGGATGACCCTCCCTTTTTATTAACTAGTAACCTAGGCCTATAGTATAACACCACAATTATCTCAACAAATATTATGTTAAGAGTGGCAGAGGGTTCAAACTAGCAAAAGTCAAAAGGAGGCCAAAATTCCAAGAAGGATATGGAGAGGCCAAAATGGAGGGCTAGAAAGCTAAAGGGAGGTTTAGAGGTAAAAAAAGGAGCATTGAGAGACCAAAAGGGAATATGGAAAGCCAGAAAGGGTTATAGTGACACCAAAAAGAGGTAGAGGTGTGGCCAAAATGAGAATTGAGACACTGAAATGAAATTAGAGAGGTCAAAGTAAACAAGAGTAAATGCCAAGCCCCCAAGTTTTCCAAGTAAACACTTAAGAAAAGATCCAAGGATTTTTCATTAACAAAATAGAGGTGAAAGGGAGAATAAATCTTTCCCCAAAGGCACTTGAGGTGGTAGAAAAAAACATTAGGGTAACTCCAAGAAAGGAAGCTAAAGTAGGGAGGCTTATGGTTGAGGCATGGACAGAAATAAGAGTTGAGGGAAAAATAAAATAAAAGAACAAAGAACTAAAGTATAGTTTGGCACACATAAACCACAAACCTATTGTAGACTACAAAGAAGAATAAATCATGCACAAGAAAATCTACAAGGAAATGGCAAGAAACTGCAATGGGAAATGCTAGAAATGTAGCAAATTGCACCAACTACAACAAAATATGAGGCCATTAGAAAGGTAAAAATGATTGTAAGGGAAGAGTAAGCTGAAGTTGTTGGAAGGGCCTTGGGGATGTAAAAAGGACAAAAAAGTAGAACACAGAAAGGCTTTTAGTAAAAAGATATCTAGGGAGGGGTACACCACAATTTGATTAAGAAACCTATTGCGAGAAAGGGAAAATAAAAAAGAGGGTAGAAAGAGTTAATGGAGACAACTTGGAAAACCAAAGTTGAATAAGATGCCAAGCTATCAACCATGTGAGGATGATAAAAGTCCAACTATATAACATTCATGAACAAAGGGTGCACGACTCTATAAAATTAAATTGAGAGGGTACCTTGAACAACAAGATAAGAATGAGGATTCCTAACTATATCCACCATCATTAATCACATGACCTTAAAACCCTATTAGGCCAATTAAGTGTATGTGTTCACCAGTTCTACGTAAAGTCCAATCATCACATTGTGTGATAAGGTAGGTTATGGCAATCATTTACAATAATTGGGACACAAGAGAACTTCAACTTTAGGTGTCAAATGTATTATGAGATCACAAGGAGACATAAGCATCTATACCATTAAAGTCCAATCATCACATTGTATGATAAGGTAGGTTATGGCAATCATTTACAATAATTGGGACACAAGATAAATTCAACTTTAGGTGTCAAATGTATTATGAGATCACAAGGAGATATAAGCATCTATACCATTACTTGGGAGGATCCCTTAATCCTTTTTTCATTGTCCAAATTAAAAATGTTTAGTTCTTTATATCTAAGGGGTTCTCAATGTGAGAGGAGTCAAATGCAAATGCTAAGTTGCTCCATCCCTCAATGAACCTGCTAAAGAAAACAATGAAAAAATAAAAGAGCCAAGTCAAGAGAAAACAAGAGGCTTAATATAGGCAATGTTGCAAACCAACATTTTATAAGGTTCTAGGATATTATTATTGATCGAAGAATGTAATACCACCTATAAAAAAAGAGGTTTCTATGCCACTTCATTACCCAAACCACTAGTAACATAGAAAAATAAAAAATGGGGGAAAAGGTTGCAACATGGGATTCTGTAGGAAAAGTGAAAATTATACAGAGAGCAAGACAAGGGACAAGAGGTAACAATTTGTCGGGGCAAGGCCAAGTGAGGATAAGGGTTTGGAGTGAAAATCATAAAATAATATCCAACATAAGTTCAAGAGAGACTCTATAAACACTTAAAGAGATACTAGAGAGTTCAACAATGGACAAAGGCCTAGTTAGGAATCAAGGAAGAATCTTCATTCAAAACATGGGATAAAAGAACTATGAGGGGATCAATAACTATCCCATGAAAGGAAAAAAAAAGAGAGATAAGAAGGGACAATATTCCTTAAGAAACATTGAATATAGCCCATAAATTTTCGATTAGACCTGTGATGAACCAACTTGGCACTCGATTCGGGATCGTGACAAAGTAACAAAAAATGCAACAAATAGTTCAATAGACAAACTATGTATCTTACCCCAAAGAATGTGGATGGCTCAAGATCTAGCTTTAGCTACATAATATATGATGTTAAGTTTAGAAAAAAAGGACGAGGAAAAAGAGAGGGCATACTAATGTAGGTTGTTGGAATGTGCATGTTTCAATGGATTTGACTCCATGCTTTACATGTTTAGCATATGCTACTTGAAAGAAGAAAAAAAATGTGTCGTTTATCTAATTCCTCCATATTCACTGAAAAATCCCAAAACAAAATAAATTCATTAAGTCATTTTCTCTCGTGAGACTAGTGGCAATATTGTTTCTTTCAAGATTGTTGATTTCCTTTTGCCAAATACAAATAGTTAAGCTAGGAAAATGAGTTAGGAATAGATGGATTACTAGAAATTGGATGATAATCAAACTTATGGCAAGTGGTAAATATTGCAAATAGAAAATACACAAAATAAAACACACAAATACGTAAGGGCTTGTTATGCACCTATGTTTGTCATAGAGATCCAAAATATATGGGTGAGTCTCTCCAAACTTCGTGCAAAGAAAATGAAATGCTAATTTATAACCAAGAAAACATAACTATAAAATAAAATCCTAGATCTAAGACCAAGCAAAACAAAAAAGGGGAATCCCCAAAGTGCCCTTCGGGTCGAACATGTGAAGCCTTGAAATTGTAATATGTCAATCCTCCTTTTAAAATTGATGGATGCAAGGGTAGTCTCCTTCTACATTGTTCCAAGTTACAAGCCATGGAGAATTAAACGAAGGAGATTGAAATAAAATATAGTGGTGGAACAGGAGGTGCAAACAAGAGATAATGCTAATGCTAGCCAAAGTAAAATGGGAGTGAAAGGAGGACATTGACATTGTGCAAAAATGCTAGGTTTCAAATCATGAACAAGCGGTTAATGGCAAGAATTTGAATTTAACCTCATTGAATGGAAACTCCTCACTATTATCTAAAAAAAACATGGGGATGACTCTAAGAAAATGGTGGAGAATGTGAATTCTCATGCAAAAATACTCTTAGCTTGAGGTGTTGGATGTTGTAATAGAAGCCATGGGAGTCATCAAGTTACTTCACTCCTATACCTACAAAATAAAGCAAAGTTGCAAACAAGATAGACCCACAAATCCTAGAAAATAGAAGAGATGAGCAAGGCCTCCAAGAGGGAAGCAAAAGCTCCATGAACAAAAGTGAAAATATAAGGCAAATGTGAACAAAAACAAGTTCTAGGGGGGAGCCGAAGATTTTGAGAGGAGTTGAAGATTCAAAGTGAGGAAACAAAACCCCAAAATAAGAGAATTGCATCCAATCTAGAGAAAATAGACAATGAAAATGCATCGTGACGGACAACAACGCAAAAGAAATAGCATTTAGTTCCATAGGAAACCAGCAAACTATTGGAGAACAGAACAAAACTCACCAACGAAAAATTATGTGCAATAGTGCACAAATTCATAAAATCCATAAAGCAGATGGAGGGAATACCCCAAAAGGTAAAACAACAAGGTCAAAGAGCAAAGGATGATAATGGCCACGACTTGTAGAATCTAGTGGATACTACTTGTAGAATCCAGCGGATACTAGATAGCTAAATTAAACTAAAGAGAGATAAAAAAATCAATAGCAAAACAACAATTAAACAAAACTAATGCAGCCCTAAAAATCATGCAAAGTAGAGCATCATACTACAACATTATAGTTTAAGTAATATTAAAATAGCAATTAAAATAAAGTATTTTTACATAATTATCACACTTTGTCAATTTTCTGAATAATGCCTTTTCCCTTAATATTTTTTTTGATGTTGTCATATCAAAAAATCAATAAATTTTTTATCCATATTGTTATTTGCATTTTTCAATGTTTAATGACATTTATTTAATTGTTAAATGTATCTCTGAGACTAAGCATTATTACTTAAAAAAAATATCCGCCTATCATCGATACCTAATTTTGATTGTCTACTTAGATTTATCAGCAAAATAAAACCATTTAATATCATCTTCTTTAGTTATTAAGATCGGAGTTGTCTATAATGCCACTTTTTGGAGATTCCCGTGACGGAATCGGGGGAAGAAATTGAGGTTAAATCTTGATTTGTTGCAGTTAAAATGGTTTTTTAACTGCATATTTGGATTCAGCACCCTGAAAAACCCTAGGACGCTTTGATTGTGCATAAACTAGCTATCAAAACTTGCTACTACAATAAATCGCTGCGGGATTTTAACCAGAAAAACCCACCAGAAAGGCTTTCAAAAAGTCACATTATAGACAACTGCATTAAGATCACCATTTTTAATCTCAATTTGAAAAACATTTTAACAATAACGATATTTAATACCTACCCAACAAACAAGTTTCCAAATAAAACCTCCAAGCCACCATATGAGCAAAAATGACAAACTGATATTATTGTTTTACAAAAATTCAGGGGATGGTTCAATCAGGCAGCAGGAAGACGGACATAGGAGAATGACTTCAACTTTACACGACGCTTAGCTTGCCCGCATTTTGATCCTTCAATTCGGACCCTACTAAAAACGCGGGTAGGTTAAGGACCTCGGCGTACAATCTTGGGCCTCCTCTCATCTTTTATTGTCTTTTTATTTAGATCAGCTAAATAAATAATGTATTAGAAAAACGAAAAAAAACCTGAAAGTTCGAGTTGCATGGGAGAAAAGGCCAAACCGCAAACTATACATATGGGTTACTCTAATCCTAGATACATCTATTTCTTTGAGTTATAATGGGTTAATTAATCTAGTTATGATGGGACCATCACTGAAGCATAAAGAAAGCAAGCTTTTGTAGGAGACAATTATGGTTGCAGTTTTGACAGCACATATTTTTTGGACAAGGTTTTGGTATCAACTTCGTACTAAGCACATAAACAATTTACCTCAAAAAGGATTGTACCTGGCAGATTGTTCCTTTTTCTTTTCCGGAAACCAACGAGATTGTTACTACCTACATAGAGTATTACAGAATGTGTACCTTTCACGCGCAGTCTTGTACGATCTACGAACCACCCTTTACACAAAATAGAAGAGAAAAAGACGGTTCGTATTCCTCGTTAGCCGTGCAGACTCGTCCTCTGTGAGTCTCTCTTGGCTGGCATTTCCTGACAAATTGCAGAGATATAAAAAACATTCAATACTGCAAAGTGAAAACACTTTTCCAATTAAATGTAAATGCGGCCATTCTAATTAGAGATAAACTTGAGATAATCCATACCTCAGGCTCTTATCTTAAAAAGAAAATTGAAAGACGGACGCCTCTGGTCTCATCTTCTTCCCAATTGCAAAGCCTCTATACCTATTGTTGCAGAGCAGATCACATTGCAAATCATGGACCAGGCCAAAACCATCAAGCAAGTTTGAAGCAACTATCAAAAAAATTAACGGCAAATGAGATTTACACGTATAATATTTCCTTAAGGGTGTACCTACCTACATATAGTATGACAGAGTGTGTACCTTTCACGCAAAGTCTTATACGAACCACAATTTACTGAGCGTACGTCCATCTTCAGACAATAAAAAAGAGAAGACTATTAGTATTCCTCGTCAGTCGTTGTCTCTGAGTCTCTCTTCTTCGCCGGCATTTTCTAACGAATTGGACAGATATAAAAATCTTCTAATACTGCAAAGTGCAAATATTTTTCTGATTATATGTAAATAAGGCCATTCTAATTAGAGATAAATGAAAGATAATCCATACCTCAGGGTCTTATCTTAAAAACAAAACTAAAGAACCGACGCCTTCCTCCCAACGGCAAACCTTCTTTACCTGTTGCAGAGCAGAGCACATTGCAAATCATCATGGACTAGGCTAAAACCAATAGGCAAGCAACTGCCAAAAGAATTCAAGGCAAATGAGATTTACACCCTTAAGATTTCCTTTTACGCAATTTCATTTTGATTTTTAAAAATAAAGAGATAAAGAGTGTTGAACCTCTCCTGTGTATAGGACCATGAAATAATTCTTAAGGCTATATGCAGGCTAAAGTATACCTCCTTCTCCACTCGAGTGGCTAATCCAAATCTATCTTTTGTTGTATATCCTGCAACGAATCAAAATCACCCAGGCAAAGACAAGCACGGAAGAAAAAAAAAAAAAAAAATCTAATAAAATGGATGGAACAAGATAAAATGTAATGTTAATACAGCTCACACCCATATAATAAACATAAAATGTCATGTTAATACAACTCACAGCTATATAATCATCAAGATCTTAAATTATATTTTAATGTAAAACTCACAATGAGTAAATTAACAGCGTGGTTGCGATTTACCTAAATCGGAGTGACATAATGTTCACCTACATGGATTGATAGAAAGTACAAATGAAAAAAACCTTTCCGCAAATTGCTTTCCGGCACGGGCGTTTTCACATAGCCTTATCCACCCACACTTACGAAAGGGTGTGCAATCCATGATCTCCATGCGTAGTATCCTGAGTTATCATGTCATCCGTTAGTATTGATCAATCGATCAATACTAACAAGATTCTGAGTTAACATGATCAATCGATTGCAAAGCGCCTCCTCTAATTTTCTATTGCCTTTTTATTTAGAACAACTGCATAATGTCACATAAAAAGGGAAAAAATATCAGAAAATCTCAAATTCGAGATGCATGGGAAAAAAGGGCATCCCTCAAACGAGACATATGAGTTACTCTAATCCTAGATTCATATGTTTCTTTGAGTTATGACGGGTTACTTAATTACTTCAATCATCTGCAGCGAAATATAAATAAAGCGAGCACCAGTACGAGACAATTCTAGTTCTAATTTTGGCGGAATAGATTTTATTGACAAAGTTAGTGCATGTCGTACATGAGCAGTTTACCTCAAATTGTACCATCCTACAAAGCGTATAACAGAATGTGTACCTTTATGGGAAAAACCCTGTACGAACCACCATCCACTGACCATACGCCAACTTGGCACAAACTAAAAGGACGAGACTGTTCGTATTCCTCGTTACTCGTCCTCTTTGAGTATCTCTTCTTCGCTGGCATTTTCTAACAAATTGGAGACATAAAAAGCATTGACACTGCAAAGTGCAAACACTTTTCGAATTATATGTAAATGATAGAGAACCGAACCTCTTACCTCGGGCTCTTACCTTGAAAACTAGAGAATCGACGCTTCTGGTCTCGTCTTCTTCCCAATGGCAAACCCTCTTTACCTCTGCCGAGCAGAGCTCATTGAAAATCATGAACCGTCAAAAGAATTAAAGGCAAATGAAATTTACACGATTAAGATTTCATTGCACACAATTTCATTCTGAAATTTAAAAATAAATAAATCAATAAATAAGGAGGGTTGAACCTCTCCTAAGAATAGGACCAAGAAATAATTCTTAAGGCTACGTGTAGGCTATCATCTACCAGGGTAAAACATACCTAATCCTCCCTTAGAGTGGTTAGCTTCTTAGAAATCCGAATCTATCTTATGTTGTACATCCTGCAACAAATTAAAATCGCCTAGGCAAAGACCAATACTGAGACAAAAAAAATGAAAAAAAATAATACTATCTGACGTAAGGAATAAATAAAATATAATGTTAATACAGCTCACAAGTACATAATCTTCTAGATCTTAGAGGTAAATTTTAATATAAAAC
This sequence comes from Pinus taeda, assembly GCA_000404065.3. Classification (NCBI taxonomy): domain Eukaryota; kingdom Viridiplantae; phylum Streptophyta; class Pinopsida; order Pinales; family Pinaceae; genus Pinus; species Pinus taeda. Next base: position 46,033 of record APFE030809551.1, read on the forward strand.
TCACCATGCGAAAATTAAGAGCATGTTTTAGCCATTTACGTAAACTGGAGTGACATAATAATGTGTACCTACATAAATTGAGAGAATGAACACAAACAGAGAAGAGAATATGACAGAATTTGTGAATGCAAAGATTATGAGAATCCCAGAATGATAGAACGTGCCATACATAATTCCAAAGCCAACCGAAGAATGTATAAACTGATTTTTCATCTTCCCGCTTGTCATCTCATCTCTCCTGTTACACTGCAGACCATATAAACCCTGCCTTGAAAAGTTTGAGAAAAAAAACACCACCTAGCACAGATGGACAAAACAAGAATCATTGAGTAAGAATTACCAAAGTTAGAGAATAAAAGCAAACGAACCAGAAAACAATTACTAATTACTGAGGCCCTATGCGTAGCAATCATCTAACAGGCCACTTCCAATTTCGGACAGAGTTATTAGTAAAATAATCCGAATATATACTGATTAAAATGTAAAACAAAAGAACGAAAGCATACCTGCCCATCCACTTCAATGAGTAGCCTAATGGAAATCCAACATCACTGGTTTCATCTTCTACTCTGCATTCCGCAACAAAATAAAATCGAACAAACATTGCAAGCACACTGTAAAATCATGAAAAAATGAAAAACAACAACAACAACTATTACAATCCAAACACAACTTAAAAAAAAATAAATAAATAAATAAATGGACTGTAAAAAATAAGTTGCATGGAAAAAAATAAAATGGACTATAAAAAATAAGTTGCATGGCCATGCAATGGAACAAACGCATATCAGAAACCAGAAGACAAGAAACCAAAAGACGCCGCGCAGAGCAGAGAAGAAGATGAAATTCAGAGTATGTTGGCTCTGAGAATGTCTTATATGCTCTTCCTTTCAAACGGTTATGCTTTTTGCTTTGCCAACGTTGCAGAGGGGGTGGGCCTTCCATTCGAACAACCATTTCCCCACAAAATTTGAAATCACCGGAATTTGACTTTCACAAAGATATCACCGGAATTTGATATCTTTCGAGTGTCTATCTGCTTTTGCCCGTCCCCGAAAAACCCGGAGGTATTCTAGGAAAATCACAAAAAAAACTTATTTCTCGGGCAACGAAGTTAAGGAATTATTTATTTATTTAACCATATCTTATGCCTTCAAGTTGTAAGTTTTTGTTTATGGCTGCACGTGGAAGGAATAAATCTATTACATGCATTTAAAATGCTCTTTGGGTTAAGATCACGTTTTGGTATGTAAACATGACAATATATTAGTGAAAAGGTTGATCAACATTTTAATTAAGAATAATATTTTCATAAATGTTATTCCCAAGGAACGTGATAGTTAGGCGAAGGCTATGGTGGAATCTGTGTCATGGTTAGTGCAATAATGAAGGGGATCATTCTCAATGAGGGTGAGAGTTAGGCGAGAGGTTGTGGTGGGATCCGTGTCATGGTTAGTGCAATAATGAAGGGGATCGACGGGTGTTCGAACAACGGAGTAGTCTAACAAGGTGGAGGAATTGCCCAGTTTCCATCGCCGCCCGGTAAAAACGTCTGGCTCCAGCGATTGGTAATTCCTCCTCCCTCCGCCACCCTTCGCCAACTCCGCCACCGTTCCACATTAATTGCCGATGGGATCTTGTCTGACACATTTTCGGAGTCCGCCAGATTCTATGATCCTTTCCTTTTGAATTTGGACCAAACCACGCACTCTGCAGCTCCCCTTACCAGCTGGACTCGACGCAGAAACTCCATCCCCACTCTGCAGCTCACCAATTTCCTCTGCGCAGAAACTCCATCCCGCGCTCTGCAGCTCACCACCACTGGCTCATCACCAGGCAACAGACAAGCAGCAAACCAAGCTCCCCATCACCAGGCAACAGACAAAGGCAGGTTCATTCATCTGGTTCATTTTCTGCCTTTTTTCGTTGTGTGCATGCATGATCGAGGAACAGGGTCTTACTCTTTTGCTTAATTCCTAGTGGATTGATGTTGTTGTCTAAGCTTCACGACTTCCATCATTAAAACGATTTTGTCCCTTCTAAGCCCTTCAATTCCTCCTAGCACACTGTCCAACCTCAACGCAGGCTCCCATGCCCTGTTGCTAGTCCTGCTGGTGATGATGATGAACATTATCACACTGAGGTACCAAACTATTTGACATAACAGCTCTGCAATAAAATCATTGAACCCCAGAAGCTAAAAACTAATTCAATAATTAATTGTATGGAGAGGTTCATAGGCAAATGGTCTGTCGGGGATTTAAAAGTAACATTTGGAATTAGGTAACTTGATGATTTACAATGCTCTCCCTTCAAGCAAGATCTAAAGCCATGTCGATTGGTCTCGTCTCTTGATTCAAAAAATCTTATCATCTACGTGTTTTATTATATATAACATGTCGTTTCCATGGGTCAAGCAAAATCCATCGCGGTGTCGAACTATCAATTTTATGTAAGCAAGTCAATGAGGTAGGATATGCGAACACTGGGGACGGGGAGAGGCACTTGGCTATTTTTTCTGAATGCTGAGGGCAGGGATGAGGCCGGACCGGATCAATTTTGAAAATATTCTAAATTGCATGTTTTCTTTTATCAAATCCAAAAACTATTGAGGAGGATAATGCCCTACTTGATGGATACAATTAAAAGTAGACAAAATATTCTACCAAAATATTTGAGCATGTATTTTGTTTCCTATGCAGTGGTTGTGGCTTTATTTCCTAATAGGAAGGCTTCTTTTCCTAGCTGTCACTTTCACATAGGTGCAGCCAAACATGGTTTATCAAATATCTAGTGATTCTTGTAGTTTGATTTATTGCCACTACCTAGAAAACTATATTATTAAAAGATTTTTACTGCAGACCTAGAGCACAACACATTTTGGGGGTTACCATCAGTCACATGACTTGGACTAGGGAAACGACTGGGCAAAGCCAAAGAGCAAGAGTTTGAATATGTCAAGCCAAGATAGGTAACTCCATGATGGTCTTTTCATTAAGGTGCAATAAGATATATACAATGGTGCAACCCTTTGTTTCATTTTCAAAGAGTCCCTTCATCTTTGCATTCTCCTACTTTATTTATTTACAATTTTATTTATAGGGTAGAAATCTGGGAAGATTATGTCCAACATAATCGAATTGTGAAAACTCAAGGCTAATATGAGTTACCTTCTTACACATAAGAGTACCATAATACCAGTGGAAGTGGAAGGGATTGCCTAGAATTATATTGATGAGGAACAATACATTTTCAATACATCCACAATTGAGGTGAATTTTAGGAAATTTTAAAACTCAAAAACAACTTAAAATAGGTAAATATCGGTTGAACACAGTCAAACTTGTTGAGTAAATTGCGTAAGATCAGTCAAACTTGTTGAGTTCTGGTGACTTTGACAAGATTTAACTGAGTTTTGCTAAAATGAGAAGACTTGCCTTGTTTTGGAGTTGAGCTGAGTGAACTCACTGAGCAATGGACAAATTTGACAATCTTGTAAAACTAGTTAGCATGCAACATATTGTACAGAATCAACCCCAGGGAGTATATTCATTAAGCTAATGTATTGTTTGCACAATGTAGAACCTTGCATCATCAAGGAAAGCAAAATGATTGACTGCTAGAATCCAATCTCCTTGTGGAGACCACCTTCCACAGGTCAAACACCATGTTTTCATAACTAATAAATCAAACTGGCAAGTAGCTTGACATGACTAGACACTCCACCATATAACCATGGGCACAGGATGCCTCTTTGATGCCTTACCAGCACTGAACACTTAACCTAGCTGGAATTTCATGCTACCCGTTATGCAGCAAATGGGAGCAACAAATACAATCATATATCAATTTTTGGCACGCGTGTGGGTTGACCTTATATGAACTTGGTGGAAAAAAATCAATTGCAATAGACACACATCAATTTCGACTATCTAGGTGGTCCATGTGATTAGCAGGGTTATTACTATGATGATTGATCTTCCATACCCGTAATATATTATGGACTTAATAGATCACCCCAGAGACTTTCAACCATGGCACGCAGTGAAGCATGACGGATGCAAGAAGTCAAAGTGAGATAATTATAATGGTACCAATAAATATTAGCACATGGTTATTTTGTCTGAATGCTAAGGGCAGGGATGAGGCCAGACTGGATCAGTCTCACTAGTGCTCTTAGTGTTTGTGTTGGTATTGAAGATAGAGGAGGTAAGCAGGGACATGCCCATATTGTTAGAACTAGATTTGAGTCTTGTATATTTGTGGGGAGTGCCCTTCTTGACATGTATGTCAAGTGTGGAAGTATGGAGGAAGCAAACAAAGTGTTTAACAATATGTCGGAAAGGAATGTGGAGTCGTGGACTGTCGTGATTTTGGGGTATGCCGAGAATGGTCCTGGTGAGGAGTCCCTAAGGTAAAAAGATAAATTAAATGGCGAGGTCATGTTTGTGGGAATAGGTTTCAAAACACATTGTAAACAAACTGGATTGTCAAGTCTAAAATGCCTATTGGAAATAAAAAAATTAAAGAATATTGAACGTTAATATCAAAACCTAAACAATTCACATGGCAGCCATCTACAGGAATATAACCAGTAAGGAATGTGCCATCATCTCTAACATTTTCAGCCTTTTCTCGCCTCTAAAACGGAAGTCAAGGACACCACTGTTCAATATATTTTGAGATCTGTCTTGATTAGATTTGAATGCAAAATGATATTGTTGTGGATCAACGAAAAAAAAGAAGTCATTTTTTTAAAAATTTGCACATGTTTCATGTATATATGGCAGCACACTAGTGGAATGGATATGGATTTAATAAGATGAAATTATGTTGTTCCTAAATGAAGATAGTGAAAGCTTGAGTTGATGATTTTATACTTTATAGAAACAGTAAGAAAAGGTAATGGAAAGAATATGTATAGAGTTGGAAATAGCCTTTTATTTTCTTTAAAAGCTGCCTATTTTATCCTTACTTTGGGGAGATTTTTTTCATTAAAGAAAATTCTACGCTGGACTATAACATAAGGGCAAGAAACCTACCCTTTTATTTGTTTACTTTCAACAACACCAATTGGCAACTATGATGAGATATTGCATCAACCAAGAAAAGCTCAAAGGCAACTAGAGGAGAGGGATAAACAACAAAAAAGAACAGTTGTCTACAAATCATGCACAATTTTGGGCCTTTCCTCACTTGAAAAAGCAAGGGGTTTCTTCTATATATGCTTATTTGGAGCAACAGTAAAAAAGCTAGACAAATTCATTTTCTAGACTTTGGTAGGAGCATATAGCTCCTCACTTTTCCATTCTCTAGTTCTCAAATCACTACCACCACGCAAGCAAAGGTACTCATGGTAACCTATTGCTAGGATACATTATGGTGCAACCAATTTATGTAATTTTTTTGGACTCTCCCATTTTTCTTGAACATTAATTTCAATTTTAGTTAGAATGTTGCAAAGAAAGAATTTTAAATCAGAGAAACTACTCAAATAATCAAAAGGTGTTGTGAGGCTATCTTAAATTGCACTATATACCCCATAACATCATCAGACAACATATATTGCACTAATTTATCTTTATGAGCACGCAGGAACTTTTTAAGACCAATGCACTTAAGAAATCTCACTGTTTTGAAAATTATTCTTGCAAGCTCTGAAATTGAATTTCTAGCTCCACCTTATAACTACTAGTAGGAAATATGACATTGTAACAGTCATAGGGATACTTATATCTAACAATATCGAAAGCATTCAATTTGGTTCTGATACTCCAACAAAATTCGTCAGTCAGTCTTACATTGAATTTGTGAAAAAAATTATCTGCTTTTTTGAATTATATATGATTGGAAGACATGTTGAGTATTAGGAAATAGATAATTGTCTACTTGTTTAACATGAATTTATTGTTATCTTATTTTTCAGGTTTTTGAAGTGTAAAAAATGGTGCAAAAGTGGCGTTTATGCATTGAAGTGTACTGCTTTCCAAATCCAGGTCGAGCAGTTGTTAAATTCGTCCTTTACAAGATGGCAACAAATCATTTATTTCATGGAAAGAGAGAAGTGCCTGGAATGATGACAAACAATGAGGCATATTACATTGCCCTTGTTAGAGGCAAAACAACATGATGTCAATGGTATTGAAGTATTCACTAACTTGGAGTTGATATGTAATCAGATGAAAGGCATCTATCGGGTTCGAAAGGACAATTTAAAACCTTTTCATAAGGAACCAATAAATTGGAGTTGTCAATTTCAACATTTTACTATCAATCACTATGCAGATATTGAAAAGATGTCCACTGATATAATGTCCAGAGCATTTTTAAGCACATATGTAGATGTCAAATATGACATAGGATCACCATCCACTACAATAGAAATCATTGATCACCATCAATGTAGATCCCTTTGTGTGAATGGGTTGCTGCTATCATTTTTCTTGGGTCTATCATAGCATGATTCTTTCACTAAAGAAGAACCTATTAATGTTTTATTTTTCCCCAACATGCAACGATTACAGTTTTTTGTATGAGAGACAAATTTATGGACAAATGTAATATATTCCATGTACATGGACAAATGTATTTTGAGAAAAGTAACTGGTTCATGGTTTTGTGATTATCATTAATACATTATGGTGTTGTCTGATCCTTTCAAACAACTTCTCAGATCTTTGTTTCTGGGGAGATATTGATATGCCATGTGATTTTTTCGTTGGTTGTTGATCAGTGATGAAAGGTTTGTTTACGATGTTTATAAGGAATTTATTCTTAATAACACTATTATTTCTCAATCACCCAGTCACTCTTCCCGTCTCTACCTTGGATTTCATCCCAATAATTTTCCCAGATCACAACTCTATTTTGGCTTGACTTCTCTGTATTTTAGATCTTGTTTTTGTGGATTTATCATGACAATAAGGACATAGTCTTTTTAAATCAAAGCAAATCTTGCTCATGCTCAGTGTGTCATAAGTTAGGGAATGTCAATATTTCTCCAAGAAAACACATCCATCATGATGGTCTACTATGCTAAATCTCCCATGTGACCACTCCACTTCCTCCAAATATTGCACTAGTTTTTCCTCTACAAAGGGAGTCTTAGATAAAAACTAGAATATCTATGAAAGGGTGACCATAGTATCATGCCCTGCTTTAACAAAGTTTAGAATTGCATCTTACATTTTTTTTGTCTTTTTTTTTTTTTAATTTATACTTATAGATTCTCCTCAGAAAAACAATATTGACAACACATCAAATTTTACCTTACCTTTATATGCATTCATGAGATTTATGGGGTTTTGTATGATGGAATAAGAAAAAATCGTCCAAAAATGATATCTGAATCAATATGGATAGACAGAGCCAAATTTGAGACTAGACCAGGATATGAGTTTTGCAAGAAATTGAATTGTAGAGTGTGCGAAGGGAACTGATAAAAATATATCCTATCATTGTAGTCTCCTAGCATTGTGCACACCCTCTATATTCTATTTACAATCCCAACCAAATTCTGCATATGATGTTTTTAATTACAGTGGGAAGAGACAAAATTGTGAAGCTCTCCTCCTTACAAGATTGCATGTGATAATGATTTAATGATGGTAGTATCTAATAAGCAATCATGTGAAACCAAACCATTATATACAAATATGCAAAGTTTTTCAAGTATATAGCAAGGGTGCATATAACCAATATAACACTAAGTGCAATCCAATCTGAACCAAAATACAACAACAAAGAGGCTTTGAATGGCCTCTAGAGTCCAAAAATCAAAGTAGTATTAATTAACAAATATTAAATATAGTATATACTCTAGACTCTACAATCTAATCATAGGAGAGAATCATCTGAATTCTCGTCATCTACATATTCAACATGACTATATAGCAACTAACACATCCTAACAGCAGGAAAAACATTTTCATAACAGTCCAAGAAATTATGAAAATTAACCCTTGAATCAGCTCCAAACTAGCCCAGGAAATTCTAAAATAAACCCTACAATCAGGTCCAAATCAGCCCAAGAAACTCAGCTCAAAAACTCTCCAAATAAGCCCTTCAATCAAATCTCCAAATCAGCCCAACAAATTCTTCAAAACAACCCTTCAAGAGTTCAAAAAACTCTCCAAATCAACCCAAGGCTCAACTCAAAAATTCCAAATTGCTCAATGAATTGTATGAGTGAAATGGAGGGTGGGGACCTCTTTAAATAACATTAGCAGGGACCTAGGCTTAGGTTTAGTGTAGTTAATCACTACTTGGAATCAAGCATTGGCTTCTCTACTAGTCTCAATTAGTCCATGGTCCTTGATGTCTTGTCATGTGCCTCCACAACAGATTTTTTTTTCTCTTGAGCCTACTATCTTTCTAAAATAGTTTTTTTCAATTATTGTAGCGTTAGACTTTTAGTATTTGGGAGGATATTCTATTTTTTATTCTAAACAAGATATGGGTGAGATGAAAGTGAAGAGTAGAGGTGTTGACAAGGTACAACCATGCGAAGAACATTGCCCCCTGCAGTTATCCAACCTAGGTCAGATTTTCTCACATGTCTTCATTGGCAACCTATAAAGGAGGGAAGGTTCAACCAGCTTATCTTGAATTTCTCACACTTTTGCCCAAAGAGTAAGACTGTTTTTTGAAATGAATTATCTGGCTAAAAGAAAGTTTAATAATCAAGACACAAATTAGAGGTCTTCTTGTTTAATTGCTTACATGTGCAGGTTATCAATGTTAAAAGAACAAAGAGTTATAAAGATTGAAGAGATCAACTTAAGAAGCCTAGTTAGGAACTCATCACATTAGCAAAACAAAATTACACTAATGTCCTACAAGCAAGACAAATGTATCTTCCTGTTGAAGGATTTGCTTGAGACACATGTATTTCGATAGATTAAATTGACCAATGTTTTGAAATAATAAGTTTCAAACCCACTTATAGTCTAGAAATCAATAGATCCAGAATAACATTGGCCAAATTGACATATCCTAACATAGACCTATACTCAACACTATATATCATCTAACCCAAAACCAATGCAACAATATCCACAGTAAAAAACAAAAGTGTAATTATTTTGACTTTGTTAAATGAAATTATCTAGTTGCTTAGTTGAAGGAGTCTCTCCTTCCCTAAATGTCTTGAACTGCACCACCAAAAGTTCAGAGGTCACCCAACCAATGGGGAAGTAATATGGAAAAAGGAGAGAGAAACATAATACATAGCAAAGACTGAACCATTGATAACCATTTTAGTAGTGTGCATGTTTTGGCATTTTTGATGATATTGACACTTTCGAAAAATTGTAGTGTTCCAAAATATGGAATCTAATACTTTTGGCATTTTCTTCTTTTAGGGAAAATTTAAAAATCCAAAAACAGTATTGGCCTTAATAGCATATTATAGTACTAACAGTAGAAGGAAAAACAACACTGGTGGCTAGTAACAACATTTGATTGCTTAAAAATCCTCAATATATACAATCTGAAACTATCCTAAGATGTTGTGGATGCCAACTAAGGGAAAATCCAAGGCAGTATAAACCAATGAACATTGTTCTTGGCATAAATAGTGTCTTCCAGGTTAATTGCAAGAGCTCCCGAAAAGCCTGCCTTTATAATGACAAAAAGCCTCTTTATAACGAAAAGTCACACTTTTTTTAGTAACAGAACTGAATTGGTGAAAACTCCTCAGCAATACAATCGGAAAATATCCCAATGAGGTGTGGGCACCAACTCAAGGTAAATCCAAGGCAATATGAACGATAGTCTTGGCCCAAATAGTCAATTCCAAACTACTTGCAATATCATTTTTCCCATAAAGCCTGCCATTATAATGCCTAAAAGACTACTCATAATAAAAACTCCCAGCTTTTAAAAATTAGACTACTAACACTGACTAACTAGCCATTTTTGTAAACTCCCATTCTCTATACCGATTGACATAATTAAGCTAATTAGCCTTGTTAGATTTCATGACTGCCTTTTTCATTGATTCCCATCATTAGACTAATATTTTTGTCTTTTCAGTAATGAATACCAATAACTAATGATGAAGTTGATCATCCTCAAGTATTGTAACAGTCCTCCCAACTTGAATTGCTTTGCCCCAAAAGCAATGGTAGTGATGGGTGTTGTAGGACATCTCGTCTTCTTGTGTTACCTCATCTGCTGGTAGAACTTTCCTCGAACTGGTGGCAGTCCATGGAGTAGTTCTTGGAAGACATCTGCAAATTTTCCCAAGCAACATGAGTTAAAAATCTAAACTATCTTTCTACTGTAGAATGCCTGTAGAAGCGGGTTTGATCGAGAACTTGCTGCTCAGTAATTCTATTATCAGAAATAACAAATATCAAATACCAACCTAGATTCATTTCTCAAATAGGAACATGCCTTAGACAATGCAACCAATCATCATTAAAGCATTTGTGGCATATAAATAAGGTTGTTTTCTCATGAATAACTCATTCCTTCAAATCCAGTAATGACTTTGTATCCAGAATGATGCAATAACTTGTCAGCTCATATTATTGCAAACACTTGTTCAACATTTAATATTTTATTATGCTTTTGATAAGATATACTCCTATATTGAACAATAATTCTATGCTTTCAAAGGAGACTGTCCAAAGCATATTAACATTCACCCCATTCTTGCTTAAAATTGAAAAAGAAGCCATATAATGTTGGTAGTCAGTGTACACCAATGCATGTGAAGAAGCATTAAATTTGGTCGATTTCTAAGTTGATTACTACTTTTGTAGTTGTTGCCTATCCATGAAGACATGGTTCTAAAAGAGCATCCTCAGAGGTTGGTTGAGATACCCCTTGTATACAAATGGTCTAACAGTGATGGTTAGCTTCTTGAGCAACAAGAGTTGTGCCAAAATCTCTAAACAAATTTTGGTTGACATCTGAACTCATTGAAAGAATTAATAGCTTAATCATTACGTTGAACAGGGACCTGCCTGCCCCCCCCCCCCAAAAACAAAAAACAAAAAACCAGTTACCCACTGCTCTGGCATTTCAGGCACTTGGGGAACACTAGTAAATGTACACAAACTGCTGAGAACTTCATTAGGGACTCGAGGACTTGCTGGCCATTTCAGGGATGGTTTGGGCAGATTTCATGGATATTCCAGGCATGTAGTTTTTTTTTTGAGTCTTGAAAATGGACATGAATAATTAAATACCATTATCATTTTCTCCATCAATTTCTTTTTGTATTACACTAAATCTAAATCTGTTGTACAAATTGCAGCTTAAAAGATGGGTTTAGTATGATGGATTTGTATTTGGATCCTACAACTAGCATACTGTAAATGACCAGAAAATATGCCTATAAAAGGGTAAAAACATAGAACAATTAGACTCTGCTTTTATTAAGTGGCTAAGAGTTTTACAATTCTGGAAGTGATTAGATCATAAGATCCATATATTTTGGGATTCTACTTGTCTTTTGTGCACTGTGGGCATGGCAAAGTTTATAAATTTTGTTAGAACCAATGCCATTTCTGAGCCTAAACCATGTCAAATTCATGACAATGCAGAGATGTCTATGATTTCCCCAGGACTAATTATTCTGGGGAAGATGGATTCGTTTGGATTCAGAATTAATCCAACATAAATGTCACATTTTTGGGTACTCCAGAATATAAAAAAATGATTAAATATACCTTCTGTGGAATTCTAGAACCTAAAAATCTGTTTCAAATAATTGAACCCCATCGATATTTTTAAATGCTATCAAATTTTATAAATTTTGTTAAGGGAAATGAGCAAGGACAAAAATTCTTGGAACATTTATCAAGTGTAATGTAACATGGGATTTTTTAGTTCCTAGAAAATGCCTAAGCCCTTTCAACTATCAGGGGCAGGTGGGTATAGGAATACTGTCATTATTATATGCATCAAAAAACAATTTGATCAACAACAGAAATATGGTGAAAGGAACAGATTTCAAAGAATGAATCAGTGCTTTCATTGGCATGTTCGAGGAACATAGATGGAATAGAGTGGACACTTGCAAGGATCTCCCTTATTAGCTTAAATTGGTTAATTAATAATTTAAAGGGGTTACCATTGGAATGATAAGTACAATGATTGCAACGGATCTACTTTACTGACATAAAAAGGAAGATGCCAAAATGGAGTGGAGCTGAACATCAAAAGTCTGGAAATATAACAGATTGCTAGCAAGAAATTCATTGCAATGGATTTCATTATATTCAATTTATTACAAAATGCTAGAATTGTTTCCTCAAGACCGTGGAAACTACCACAGTATTGAATAATACTTCCCTCGCGCTTCCAGAGCATCATTTCATGTAATGATGCTTATACAAAAGGTAAATTAATCTATCACAACTTTATCACTTGCTGTACAACTGGAAGTTGGAAAACCATGGACTAGATAAAATACAAGCCTTCAACCATGACCATCACTTCCATGATGCATTTTACAACAAAAAATATTTGTATAGATAAACATTGCATGCTTGGCAAAAGACCACATTGTGTGCTTGGATGAGAATTGCATGCTTGTTAAAAGACCACATTGTGTGCTTGGCTGAGAATTTATGTCTTCCACATTGATGTTCAATGCATGGACAATCTTGGTTGGAAGCAGAACTGTAGAACAACTTGAAAAAAAAGACATCCATGTTAAAATTTTGAAAATTAATCAACACCATCATTATCCTAGCAGACCATAAACTATATGTGACCAGGAACTTCAACACGCATATATACACGAGCACACAAGATCAAAATAAACACTTTCACCAAACACACAACTAAAAGATAACAACCGACGTTGATTTGGGCAATAGGACAATTAACACTTTATCATAGGCATAAAAAGATAGAACATCACTCAGTGAACATCAACAAATCATGAAGAGGGCATGTTCAAAATAACATAAAAATCTACTACGCTATCATATATTATTCCATGAAGGCAAAATTAGCTTGATGAAGTCATGAAAATCCAACGAGATCTCTGACTAGAGGCAAGGAATCAAAAATCCAACAACAAAAAACGCAATGATAAGGTTCAAACCTCATTAGCCTTTGACCATCTAACCATAAATTTATAAAGATGTAAAATATAAAGATCTATAAATCTAATAAACACCGAACCATGAACATAGGTATGAGAACATAGTAACTACATGTTTAAGTATAAAAATCAAACATGTTGCATGAACATAAATAAGTAAAGAGATTCTATTTGACAGGCATCATGATGGATAGGGAAAAAATAACAGCATGGGCAATGAACCCATTTGATGGTCCTTCTCCTCAACCATGAACAAGCATAAAAAGGCATGTAAAGCCCATGAATTTGGCATAGGAAATACAATTAACACCTTAGTGGGGGAAGGTGTTGAGGACTGAACTTTGTTTGGGAAGAAACATAAGCACCGACAATGATCACATTTGGCAGTCCTAATTTTTCAGTGACCATGAATAGATTATAAAAAAGGTATTTTCATAACAACATAACAATAGGAAACCATAAATATACTTATCATATGAGAAAGGGCAACCCACCTGACGAGGCCATGAAAACCTAGCTTATCTATTCTTTGTGCATACCTCATTGATTCCCACTAGAGTTGAAGTCCTTCTATAGATGATCAATCATGGTAGAAGATGATGCTTCTCCACTTATTCTATAGTTACCTAGAAAAGTGTCAAAAGTTATCGCAAAGAAATTTGCTAGAGCATCAAGGTATATGTGCACACACAATGAAAGAGTGTCAAATGTACCTGGCATTGTAGGTAAGGTTGGATGGGCTTGCATCTCTCTTTGGTATTGGGTTATTGCCATGGTTGGGGATTGTTGCATTGGTATAAAAATAAACATACCACATGTTAAATAATGGTGATGATTAAATACTTAAATCTAAAACCATGACTCTATTCAACACATGAAACTAACTTGGAACCATAGACAGGGCATTATTTGATCGATGACGTCCTCGCTTATTGATGTATCAAAATTCAAATGTTTCATATTCTGATGGATCAACATTTAAATCAATTTCCAAACCATTATTTTTTCTGTTGCTTCTTCTTTTCTTTGTGGGGCTAAGGAAACTTTTCTTCTTCTTCAAAGATGGATCAAGAGAACCCAATCCAGGTGTGAAGTCAAAATTAGTAACGTGCAAATTATTGGCTTCATCCAACATTTTTTTAAGCATACCAGTCAACTGAATTGTCTTCATCAAAATAGTAGGAGGGTTATCTAAAATGAGATGTGTATAGCTAAACAACTCCTCCCTTGCCAAATGAAGTGTCTCAGCATCTGCATCAACAATATTTGTAGCCATAAGAGTAGCATCGACATCTACATCATGGTTTTGAGGCTCTATATTGATCTCAGATGGGTCATTGCATATGTTATCCTCTACATGCTAATGAAGCAATGGACTTGAATTATCTGAGTGGAAATACAACCAATTAACCTCTATGGCATGCTTGCAAATGTTTCCATTGATAGACCATGGACATTCACATGTTATAAAATCCATATGTTACCAGGTGACAATGTATTTTTTACCTCGATCTGTCTGCCTTCTCATCCAATAAGCACGGTTATGCTCTCATGAGGACAACAATCAGTATCCAGAATTTTTCTTGCTTGTTCCGCTGATGATTCTAGCTTCTTTTCTCTTTTGTAGTTGTTTAGAAATCCTTCTTCTTTTAAGATTTCCTTGAACTGATAACAAGGTTCAACTGTTGTTAGTAGCATATACAATAACCAATCCATCCTCCGGACACATTTTTTCCTTCTATCAGATAGCAATGTTGTTTTTAGGTAACAATGGTATGACTCAACAACATTATTGCTCTCCTAATTTGCATGATGAAACTCCTGACAACCTTTCACCCACATACCTAATTGAAAATAGAACGATATCAGTCTCACTATATCACCTTTATAGAAGAAAAAAATGCATATAATATGAAAAAATGTTTACTTACCAATCTTATCTCCAATGACCCAATTCTTGTTGAAATAGTCTAAGAACTTCTTTTTATCTGCAACTTTGATAAAAAAATTGATTGATTGCATCTTCCACTTCATAATTGAGTGTATTTCATGATGAAACCTAATTCACTAAACATCTCATTGGCTTTTATGGAACTAGTGGCCAACCAATTGACATTTTTTAACCAAGCCCTCCGTACATGTCAAACGCATAAGATCACATCACAACCTGTGATCCTCCTACGATATTCAATGCATTTTAGTGTGCTATTTTTAGAAAAAATGCAACTTCGATTATATTATGACAATGTTAAAGTTACCTCAAGGCACTGATTTCAGCCAATGCATCATCAACCATGAAAGCATTGACTTTCCAATCAAGACGGGTTTCGAAACACTTGCACATGAGCTACTCCAGCCATATAGCAATATCATCTGATGTGTTTCATGATGCCACAACCCATGCAACAAGCACCCCGCTTTGTTGTTCATCAAATGCCACGAGTGTATACAACTGATACTGTCATTTTCAAATAGATAAAGTCAAATACAAGATATTAATCATTCTGAATGTATACAACTTAAATAAATATATTCGATCAATTATTGGTATCTGACTTACCCCATATTTATTTGTGTTAAATGTTGAATCCATGGCTATTAAGCTATTGTGTGATAGCTTGGCCATTGTCTCCAACATCCACTTTGTTTGAATCCCTATTATAAAAGGGACCTCCACATCATTTGGCTTTTGGTAAAAGAAAAAATCTATGCGATGCTTTTGATACCAAAGGTTTACATTCATTTCATCATTTTTGTGAAGTTGATCATTTCTCTTCGCCAACCTATTATAGATATTTACACTATCTTTCCTGCATAAGAAGAAATTTCTATCTTGAGATGCCACATCGATGTCAACATGTTTCCTAATGTGGGTTCTATACACTACATCAACAAGCACTCCCAAAAAGAAACAACTCTCTACATATGCAACAATGTCCCTTGAAAGCTTTGGCATATGCAAGGTCTTGGTCTCACCTAAAGTGTCATATTGACCATGACAAGCCCAACCTTTCCCATCTTCATGTTCATACATATTGAAAGTTAATATTGCTCTAACAAGAATTTCACGCATAACTTTCACAATAGAGTGGCATTGGAAACCCCTCTTCTGCACAAATGAGGTCCTTCGTTTAGTTGGAAGATTTCCTCTTTTGTCCTCTGGGCCAAATGAACAATGATAACTACACTAAAAATTTAAAATTTTAGTCAATACAAAGAAAGATAACCGTGGTTTCAAAAGATATAAACAATACATATTTTAAATACTCACATCTCATATTGCAATGCAGCGGTAGCTCTTTCTTTTGGTTCTTTTTTTGTTTTTCATATGAATTTACATGGAGCAATAGGATTTTCTTCCTCTCCTTTGATAAAGTCAGCAACTCGTCGTAATGGGATTACAAAAACTCGATCAAACTATTGTTTTTTCTATTTATTTCCGTCCAAACCAAGTCTTTACTAGAGAACTTCATTTTGCCTTTGAGGTCTTGCACCTCAAGATTCATGATATATTGCCATTTGCTTCGCTTGCCCATTTTGAACTGTTCTGGTCAAACAATATGCAAGGACTTCAGAACTGAACTTTCAATCTTAGTAATTTTTATGGGCTGAATAATTGAATTAGATCTGGAATTTTTACATGAGCTAGAACACAGTTTCTATGGCTACCTAGGAATATTTGCAGTATTACATGGAATTTCTTTGGCCGTGCATAAGATTTAAAGTTAAAATGAGACATACCAGTTTCAGAAGAGCCAAATTTGCAATTGCAACTACGTAAATCCAACACGAAGAGATGATTTTAGATATGAACAATAATATTTTAGTTTTCTTCAACATTCTAGCATTTAACCTTTTATGAAATAGTGAGTATTATTTCCCCTTTACTTATTGTTTACTAGAATGGTTCATTTGTATCTAATTTCCATGTTCTTGTGTACAGATGTAGACATCATCATCATCACCATGTGCTAATATTTATTGGTATGAGCATTATTTCCCCTTTACTTATTGTTTACTAGTATGGTTCATTTGTGTCTAATTTCCATGTTCTTGTGTACGGATGTAGACATCATCATCATCACCATGTGTTAATATTTATTGGTACCATTATAATTATCTCACTTTGACTTCTTGCATCCATCATGCCTCACTATGTACCATGGTCGAAAGTCCTTGGGGTGATCTATTAAGTTCAGAATATATTACGGGTGTGGAAGATCAATCATCATAGTAATATCCCCGCTAATCACATGGACCACCTAGCTAGTCGAAATTGATGTGTGTCTATTGCAATTGATTTTTTTCCACCAAGTTCATATAGGGTCAACCCACACATGTGCCAAAAATTGATATATGATTGTATTTTTTGCTCCCATTTGTTGTATAACAGGTAGCATGAAATTCCAGCTAGGTTAAGTGTTCAGTGCTAGTAAGGCATCAAAGAGTCATCCTGTGCCCATGGTTATATGGTGGAGTGTCTAGTCATATCAAGCTACTTGACGGTTTGATTTATTAGTTATGAAAACATGGTGTTTGACCTATGGAAGGTGGTCTCCACAAGGAGATTGGATTCTAGTAGTCAATCATTTTGCTTTCCTTGATGATGCAAGGTTCTACATTGTGCAGACAATACATTAGCTTAATGAATATACTCCCTGGGGTTGATTCTATACAATATGTTGCATGCTAACCAATTTTACAAGATTGTCAAATTTGTCCACTGCTCAGTGAGTTCACTCACCTCAACTCCAAAGCAAGGCAAGTCTTCTCATTTTAGCAAAACTCAGTTAAATCTTGTCAAAGTCACCAGAACTCAACAAGTTTGACCGATCTTACACAATTTACTCAACAAGTTTGACTGTGTTCAACCAACATTTACCTATTTTAAGTTGTTTTTGAGTTTTAAAATTTCCTGAAATTCACCTCAATTGTGGATGTATTGAAAATGTATTGTTTCTTATCAATATAATTCTAGGCAACCCCTTTCACTTCCACTGGTATTATGGTACTCTTATGTGTAAGAAGGTAACTCATGTTAGCCTTGAGTTTTCACGATTCGATTATGTTGGACATAATCTTCCGGGATTTCTGCCCTATAAATTAAATTGTAAATAAATAAAGTAGGAGAATGCAAAGATGAAGGGACCCTTTGAAAATGAAACAAAGGGTTGCACAATTGTATATATCTGATTGCACATTAATGAAAAGACCATCCTGGAGTTACCTATCCTGGCCTGACAGATTCAAACTCTTGCTCTTTGGCTTTGCCCGGTCGTTTCCCTAGTCCAGGTCATGTGACTGATGGTAACCCCCAAAATGTGTTGTGCTCTAGGTATGCAGTAAAAATCTTCTAATAATATAGTTTTCTAGGTAGTGGCAATAAATCAAATTACATGTATCACTAGATATTTGATAAACCATGTTTGGCCACACCTATGTGAAAGTGACAGCTATGAAAAGAAGCCTTCTTGTTAGGGAATAAAGCCACAACCACTGCATAGGAAACAAGAGACTTGCTCAAATATTTTGTCTACTTTTAATCATATCCATCAAGTAGGGCATTATCCTCCTCAATAGTTTTTGGATTTGATAAAAAAAACATGCAATTTAGAATATTTTCAAAACTGATCCAGTCAGGCCTCATCCCTGCCCTCAGCATTCAGACAAAATAGCCAAGTGCCTTCTCCGCGTCCCCAGTGTTTACATATCCTGCCTCATTGACTTGCTTACATAAAATTGATAGTTCGACAACGCGGTGGATTTTCCTTAACCCATGGAAATGACAGGTTATATATAATAAAACACGCAGATGATAAGTTTTTTCGAATCAAGAGACGAGACCAATCGACATGGCTTTAGATCTTGCTTGAAGTGAGAGCGTTGTAAATCATCAAGTTACCTAATTCCAAATGTTACATTTAGATCCCCAACAGACCATTTGCCTACGAACCCCTCCATACAATTAATTATTGAATTAGTTTTTAGCTTTTGGGGTTCAATGATTTTATTGCAGCGCTGTTATGTCGAATAGTTTGGTACCTCAGTGTGATAATGTTCATCATCATCACCCGCAGGACTAGTAGCAGGGCATGGGAGCCTGCGTTGAGGTTGGACAGTATGCTAGGGGAAATTGAAGGGCTTAGAAAGGACAAAATCGTTTTAATGATGGAAGTTGTGAAGCTGAGATAGCAACATCAATCCATTAGGAATTAAGAAAAAGAGTAAGACCCTGTTACTCGATCATGCATGCACACAACGAAAAAAGGCAGAATAATGAACCTGCCTCTGTCTGTCGCCTGGTGATGGGGAGCTTGGTTTGCTGCCTCTCTGTCGCCTGGTGATGGGGAGCTTGGTTTGTTGCCTGTCTGTCGCCGGGTGATGAGTCAGTGGTGGTGAGCTGTAGAGCACGGGATGGAGTTTCTGCGCGGAGGCAATTGGTGAGCTACAGAGCAGGGATGGAGTTTCTGCGCCGAGTCCAGTGGGTGAGGGGAGTTGCAGAGCGCGCGGTTTGGTCCAAATTCAAAAGGAAAGGATCATATAATCTGGCGGACTCCGAAAATGTGTCAGATGAGATCCCATCGACAATTAATGTGGAACGGTGGCGGAGTTGGTGAAGGGTGGCAGAGGGAGGAGGAATTGCCGATAGCCGGAGCCGAATGTTTTTACCGGGCGACAATGGAAACGGGGCAATTCCTCCACCTTGTTAGACTACTCCGTTGTTCGAACACCCGCTGATCCCCTTCATTACTGCACTAACCATGATACAGATCCCACTATAGCCTTCGCCTAACTATCACCCTCCTTGAGAATAACATTTATGAAAATATTATTCTTAATTAAAATGTTGATCAACCTTTTAACCAATATATTGTCATGTTTACCTACCAAAACGTGATCTTAACCCAAAGAGCATTTTAATTGCATGTAATAGATTTATCCCTTCCACGTGCAGCCATAAACAAAAACTTACAACTTGAAAGCACAAGATATGGTTAAATAAATAAATAATTCCTTAACTTCGTTGCCCGAAAAATAAGTGTTTTCGTGATTTTCCTAAAATACCTCCGGGTTTTTGGGGGACGGACAAAAGCAAATAGATACTCCAAAGATATCAAATTCCGGTGATATCTTTGTGAAAGTCAAATTCCGGTGATTTCAAATTTTGTGGGGAAATGGTTGTTCGAATGGAAGGCCCACCCCCTCTGCAACGTTGGAAAAGCAAAAAGCATAACCGTTTGAAAGGAAGAGCATATAAGACATTCTCAGAGCCAACATACTCTGAATTTCATCTTCTTCTCTGCTCTGCGCGGCGTCTTTTGGTTTCTTGTCTTCTGGTTTCTGATATGCGTTTGTTCCATTGCATGGCCATGCAACTTATTTTTTACAGTCCATTTTATTTTTTTTATTTTTTTAAGTTGTGTTTGGATTGTAATAGTTGTTGCTCTTGTTTTTTATTTTTTCATGATTTTACAGTGTGCTTGCAATGTTTGTTCGATTTTATTTTGTTGCGGAATGCAGAGTAGAAGATGAAACCAGTGATGTTGGATTTCCATTAGGCTACCCATTGAAGTGGATGGGCAGGTATGCTTTTGTTGTTTTGTTTTACATTTTAATCAGTATATATTCGGATTATTTTACTAATAACTCTGTCCGAAATTGCTTTTGTTCTTTTGTTTTACATTTTAATCAGTATATATTCGGATTATTTTACTAATAACTCTGTCCGAAACTGGAATTGGCCTGCTAGATGATTGCTACGCATAGGGCCTCAGTAATTAGTAATTGTTTTCTGGTTCGTTTGCTTTTATTCTCTAACTTTGGTAATTCTTACTCTGTGCTAGGTGGTGTTTTTTTCTCAAACTTTTCAAGGTAGGGTTTATATGGTCTGCAGTGTAACTGGGGAGATGAGATGACAAGCGGGAAGATTAAAAATCAGTTTGTACATTCTTCGGTTGGCTTTGGAATTATGTAGGGCACGTTCTATCATTCTGGGATTCTCATAATCTTTGCATTTACAAATTCTGTCATATTCTCTTCTCTGTTTGTGTTCATTCTGTCAATCTATGTAGGTACACATTATTATGTCACTCCAGTTTACGTAAATGGCTAAAACATGCTCTTAATTTTCTCATGGTGAGTTTTATAGTAAAATTTACCTCTAAGATCTAGAAGATTATGTACTTGTGAGCTGTATTAACATTATATTTTATTTATTCCTTACGTCAAATAGTCTTTTTTTTTTCGTCTCGGTATTGGTCTTTGGGTAGGCGATTTTAATTTGTTGCAGGATGTACAACATAAGATAGATTCGGATTTCTAAGAAGCTAACCACTCTAGGGGAGGATTAGGTATGTTTTACCCTGGTAGATGATAGCCTGCACGTAGCCTTAAGAATTATTTCTTGGTCCTATTCTTAGGAGAGGTTCAACCCTCCTTATTTATTGATTTATTTATTTTTAAATTTCAGAATGAAATTGTGTGCAATGAAATCTTAGTCGTGTAAATTTCATTTGCCTTTAACTCTTTTGACGGTTCATGATTTTCAATGAGCTCTGCTCGGCAGAGGTAAAGAGGGTTTGCCATTGGGAAGAAGATGAGACCAGAAGCGTCGATTCTCTAGTTTTCAAAGTAAGAGCCCGAGGTAAGAGGGTCGGTTCTCTATCATTTACATATAATTCGAAAAGTGTTTGCACTTTGCAGTGTCAATGCTTTTTATGTCTCCAATTTGTTAGAAAATGCCAGCGAAGAAGAGATACTCAAAGAGGACGAGTAACGAGGAATACGAACAGTCTCGTCCTTTTAGTTTGTGCCAAGTTGGCGTATGGTCAGTGGATGGTGGTTCGTACAGGGTTTTTCCCATAAAGGTACACATTCTGTTATACGCTTTGTAGGATGGTACAATTTGAGGTAAACTGCTCATGTACGACATGCACTAACTTTGTCAATAAAATCTATTCCGCCAAAATTAGAACTAGAATTGTCTCGTACTGGTGCTCGCTTTATTTATATTTCGCTGCAGATGATTGAAGTAATTAAGTAACCCGTCATAACTCAAAGAAACATATGAATCTAGGATTAGAGTAACTCATATGTCTCGTTTGAGGGATGCCCTTTTTTCCCATGCATCTCGAATTTGAGATTTTCTGATATTTTTTCCCTTTTTATGTGACATTATGCAGTTGTTCTAAATAAAAAGGCAATAGAAAATTAGAGGAGGCGCTTTGCAATCGATTGATCATGTTAACTCAGAATCTTGTTAGTATTGATCGATTGATCAATACTAACGGATGACATGATAACTCAGGATACTACGCATGGAGATCATGGATTGCACACCCTTTCGTAAGTGTGGGTGGATAAGGCTATGTGAAAACGCCCGTGCCGGAAAGCAATTTGCGGAAAGGTTTTTTTCATTTGTACTTTCTATCAATCCATGTAGGTGAACATTATGTCACTCCGATTTAGGTAAATCGCAACCACGCTGTTAATTTACTCATTGTGAGTTTTACATTAAAATATAATTTAAGATCTTGATGATTATATAGCTGTGAGTTGTATTAACATGACATTTTATGTTTATTATATGGGTGTGAGCTGTATTAACATTACATTTTATCTTGTTCCATCCATTTTATTAGATTTTTTTTTTTTTTTTTCTTCCGTGCTTGTCTTTGCCTGGGTGATTTTGATTCGTTGCAGGATATACAACAAAAGATAGATTTGGATTAGCCACTCGAGTGGAGAAGGAGGTATACTTTAGCCTGCATATAGCCTTAAGAATTATTTCATGGTCCTATACACAGGAGAGGTTCAACACTCTTTATCTCTTTATTTTTAAAAATCAAAATGAAATTGCGTAAAAGGAAATCTTAAGGGTGTAAATCTCATTTGCCTTGAATTCTTTTGGCAGTTGCTTGCCTATTGGTTTTAGCCTAGTCCATGATGATTTGCAATGTGCTCTGCTCTGCAACAGGTAAAGAAGGTTTGCCGTTGGGAGGAAGGCGTCGGTTCTTTAGTTTTGTTTTTAAGATAAGACCCTGAGGTATGGATTATCTTTCATTTATCTCTAATTAGAATGGCCTTATTTACATATAATCAGAAAAATATTTGCACTTTGCAGTATTAGAAGATTTTTATATCTGTCCAATTCGTTAGAAAATGCCGGCGAAGAAGAGAGACTCAGAGACAACGACTGACGAGGAATACTAATAGTCTTCTCTTTTTTATTGTCTGAAGATGGCGTACGCTCAGTAAATTGTGGTTCGTATAAGACTTTGCGTGAAAGGTACACACTCTGTCATACTATATGTAGGTAGGTACACCCTTAAGGAAATATTATACGTGTAAATCTCATTTGCCGTTAATTTTTTTGATAGTTGCTTCAAACTTGCTTGATGGTTTTGGCCTGGTCCATAATTTGCAATGTGATCTGCTCTGCAACAATAGGTATAGAGGCTTTGCAATTGGGAAGAAGATGAGACCAAAGGCGTCCGTCTTTCAATTTTCTTTTTAAGATAAGAGCCTGAGGTATGGATTATCTCTAGTTTATCTCTAATTAGAATGGCCGCAATTTACATTTAATTGGAAAAGTGTTTTCACTTTGCAGTATTGAATGTTTTTTATATCTCTGCAATTTGTCAGGAAATGCCAGCCAAGAGAGACTCAGAGAGGACGAGTCTGCACGGCTGACGAGGAATACGAACCGTCTTTTTCTCTTCTATTTTGTGTGAAGTCAGTAAAGGGTGGTTCGTAGATCGTACAAGACTGTGCGTGAAAGGTACACATTCTGTAATACTCTATGTAGGTAGTAACAATCTCGTTGGTTTCCGGAAAAGAAAAAGGAACAATCTGCCAGGTACAATCCTTTTTGAGGTAAATTGTTTATGTGCTTAGTACGAAGTTGATACCAAAACCTTGTCCAAAAAATATGTGCTGTCAAAACTGCAACCAGAATTGTCTCCTACAAATGCTTGCTTTCTTTATGTTTCAGCGATGGTCCCATCATAACTAGATTAATTAACCCATCATAACTCAAAGAAACAGATGAATCTAGGATTAGAGTACCCCATATGTATCGTTTGGGGTTTGGCCTTTTCTCCCATGCAACTCGAACTCTCAGGTTTTTTCTCGTTTTTCTAATACATTATTTATTTCGCTGATCTAAATGAAAAGACAATAAAAGATGAGAGGCACAAGATTGTACGCCGAGATCCTTAACCTACCCAGTTTTTAGTAGGGTCTGAATTGAAGGATCAAAATGCGGGCAAGCTAGGCGTCGTGTAAAGTTGAAGTCATTCTCCTATGTCCGTCTTCCTGCTGCCTAATTGAACCATCCCCTGAATTTTTGTAAAACAATAATATCAGTTTGTCATTTTTGCTTGTAGATCTTGATTGAAAGACATAACTTGTCTCTAGACTGATCCCGTGCGTGTATTAAAGTCCTTGTTTCCGTTTCATATTATGTGCACCAGATTCTTGTGCAGTATGATAGTGGTCAAGTCCTCATATGGTGGCTTGAAGGTTTTATTTGGAAACTTGTTTGTTGGGTAGGTATTAAATATCGTTATTGTTAAAATGTTTTTCAAATTGAGATTAAAAATGGTGATCGTAATAACTAAAAAAGACGATATTAAATGGTTTTATTTTGCCGATAAATCTAAGTTGACAATCAAAATTAGGTATCGACGATAGGCGGATATTTTTTTTTTAAAGTAATAATGGTTAGTCTCAGAGATACATTTAAGTTTTTAACAATTAAATAAACGTCATTAAGCATTGAAAAGTGCGAATAACAATATGGGTAAAAAATTTATTGATTTTTTGATATGACAACATAAAAACAATATTAGGGGAAAAGGCATTATTCAGAAAATTATTGATATTACAACTTAGAAAAAATAGTAGGGGAAAAAGCATTATTTAGAAAATTGACAAAGTGTGAAAGTGTGATAATTATGTTTAAATACTTGATTTTAATTGCTATTTTAATATTACTTAAATTATAATGTTGTAGTATGATACTCTACTGTGCATGATTTTTAGCGTTGCATCAGTTTTGTTTAATTGTTGTTTTGCTATTGCTTTTTTATCTTTCTTTAGTTTAATTTAGTTATCTAGTATTTGCTGGATTCTACAAGTCATATCTACTAGATTCTACAAGTCCTGGCCACTATCATCCTTTGCTCTTTGACCTTGTTTTTACCTTTTGGGGTATTCCCTCCATCTGCTTTATGGATTTTATGAATTTGTGCACTATTGCACATAATTTTTCATCGGTGAGTTTTGTTCCATTCTCCAATAGTTTGTTAGTTTCCTATGGAACTAAATGCTATTTCTTTTGTGTTGTTGTCCCTCACGATGCATTTTCATTGTCTATTTTCTCTAGATTGGATGCAATTCTCTTAGTTTGGGGTATTGTTTCCTCACTTTGAATCTTCAACTTCTCTCAAAATCTTCGGCTCCCCCTAGAAATTGCTTTTGTTCACATTTGCCTTATATTTTCACTTTTGTTCATGGAGCTTTTGCTTCCCTCTTGGAGGCCTTGCTCATCTCTTTTGTTTTCTGGGATTTGTGGGTCTATCTTGTTTGCAACTTTGATTTATTTTGTAGGTATAGGAGTGAAGTAACTTGATGACTCCCATGGCTTCTATTACAACATCCAACACCTCAAGCTAAGAGTATTTTTGCATGAGAATTCACATTCTCCACCATTTTCTTAGAGTCATCCCTATGTTTTTTTGAGATAATAGTGAGGAGTTCCCATTCAATGAGGTTAAATTCAAATTCTTGCCATTAACCGCTTGTTCATGATTTCAAACCTAGCATTCTTGCACAATGTCAATGTCCTCCTTTCACTCCCATTTTACTTTGGCTAGCATTATCTCTTGTTTGCACCTCCTGTTCCACCACTATATTTTATTTCAATCTCCTTTATTTAATTCTCCATGGCTTGTAACTTGGAACAATGTAGAAGGAGACTACCCTTGCATCCATCAATTTTAAAAGGACGATTGGCATTTTACAAGTTCAAGGCTTCACATGTTCGACCCGAAGGGCACTTTGGGGATTCCCCTTTTTTGTTTTGCTTGGTCTTAGATCTAGGATTTTATTTTAAAATTATGTTTTCTTGGTTATAAATTAGCATTTCATTTTCTTTGCACGAAGTTTGGAGAGACTTACCCATATATTTTGGATCTCTATGACAAACATAGGTGCATAACAAACCCTTATGTATTTGTATATTTTATTTTGTGTATTTTCTATTTTCAATATTTACCACTTGCTATAAGTTCTATTATCATCCAATTTCTAGAAATCCATCTATTCCTAACTCATTTTCCTAGCTTAATTATTTGTATTTTGCAAAAGGAAATCAACAATCTTGAAAAAAACAATATTGCCACTAGTCTCACGAGAGAAAATGACTTAATGAATTTATTTTGTTTTGGGATTTTTCAATGAATATGGAGGAATTAGATAAACGACACTTTTTTTTTTCAAGTAGCATATGCTAAACATGTAAAGCATGAAGTCAAATCCATTGAAACATGCACATTCCAACAACTTACATTAGTATGCCCTCTCTTTTTCCTCGTCCTTTTTTTTCTAAACTTGACATCATATATTATGTAGCTAAAGCTAGATCTCGAGCCATCCACATTATTTTGGGTAAGATACATAGTTTGTCTATTGAACTATTTGTTGCATTTTTGTTACTTTGTCATGATCCCGAATTGAGTGCCAAGTTGGTTCATCACTGGTCAAATTGAAAATTTATGTGCTATATTTAGTCTTTCTTAAGGAATATTGTCCCTTCTTATCTCTCTTTTATTTTCCTTTCATGGGATAATTATTGATCCCCTCATAGTTCTTTTATCCCATGTTTTCAATGAGGATTCCTCCTTGATTCCTAACTAGGCATTTGTCCATTGTTGAACTCTCTAGTATCTCTTTAAGTGTTTATAGAGTCTCTCTTGAACTTATGTTGGATCTTATTTTATGATTTTCACTCCAAACCCTTATCCTCACTTGGCCTTGCCCCAACAAATTGTTACCTCTTGTCCCTTGTCTTGCTCTCTCTATAATTTTCTCTTTTGCTACAGAATCCCATGTTGCGACCTTTTCCCCCATATTTTATTTTTCTATGTTACTAGTGGTTTGGGTAATGAAGTGGCATAGAAACCTCTTTTTTTATAGGTGGTATTACATTCTTCGATCAATAATAATATCCTAGAACCTTATAAAATGTTGGTTTGCAACATTGCCTATATTAAGCCTCTTGTTTTCTCTTGTCTTGGCTCTTCTAATTTTTCATTGTTTTCTTTAGTAGGTTCATTGAGGGATGGAGCAACTTAGCATTTGCATTTTACTCCTCTTACATTGAGAACACCTTAGATATAAAGAACTAAACATTTTTAATTTGGACAATGAAAAAAGGATTAAGGGGATCCTCCCAAGTAATGGTATAGATGCTTATGTCTACTTGTGATCTCATAATACATTTGACACCTAAAGTTGAATTTCTCGTGTCCCAATTATTGTAAATGATTGCCATAACCTATCTTATCATACAATGTGATGATTAGACTTTAATGGTATAGATGCTTATGTCTCCTTGTGATCTCATAATACATTTGACACCTAAAGTTGAAGTTCTCTTGTGGCCCAATTATTGTAAATGATTGCCATAACTTACCTTATCACACAATGTGATGATTGGACTTTACGTAGAACTGCGAACACATACACGTAATTGGCCTAATAGGGTTTTAAGGTCATGTGATTAATGATGGTGGATGTAGTTAGGAATCCTCATTCTTATCTTGTTGTTCAAGGTCCCCTCTCAATTTAATTTTATATAGTCGTGCACCCTTTGTTCATGAATGTTATATAGTTGGACTTTTATCATCCTCACATGGTTGATAGCTTGGGATCTTATGCAACTTTGGTTTTCCAAGTTGTCTCCATAAACTCTTTCTACCCTCTTTTATTTTCCCTTTCTCGCAATAGGTTTCTTAATTGAATTGTGGTGTACCCCAGCCTAGATATCTTTTTACTAAAAGCCTTTCTATATTCTACTTTTTTTTCCTTTTTACATCCCCAAGGCCCTTCCAACAACTTCAACTTACTCTTCCCTTACAATCATTTTTACCTTTCTAATGGCCTCATATTTTGTTGTAGTTAGTGCAATTTGCTACATTTCTAGCATTTCCCATTGCAGTTTCTTGCCATTTCCTTGTAGATTTTCTTTTGCATGATTCATTCTTCTTTGTAGTCTACAATGGGTTTGTGGTTTATGTGTGCCAAACTATACTTTAGTTCTTTGTTCTTTTATTTTATTTTTCCCTCAACTCTTATTTCTCTCCATGCCTCAACCATAAGCCTCCCTACTTTAGCTTCCTTTCTTGGAGTCACCCTAATGCTTTTTTCTACCACCTCAAGTGCCTTGGGGGAAAGATTTATTCTCCCTTTCACCTCTATTTTGTTAATGACAAATCCTTGATTCTTATCTTAAGTGTTTACTTGGAAAACTTGGGGGCTTGGCATTTACTCTTGTTTACTTTGACCTCTCTAATTCCATTTCAGTGTCTCAATTCTCATCACCTCTACCTCTTTTTGGTGTCACTATAATCCTTTTTGGCTTTCCATATTCCCTTTTGGTCTCTCAATGCTCCTTTTTTCACCTCTAAACCTCCCTTTAGCCTTCTAGCCCTCCTTTTTGGCCTCTCCATATCCTTCTTGGCATTTTGGCCTCCTTTTGACTTTTGCTAGCTTGAACCCTCTGCCACTCTTAACATAATATTTGTTGAGATAATTGTGGTGTTATACTATAGGCCTAGGTTACTAGTTAATAAAAAGGGAGGGTCATCCTTCCCCCTTTTTCTTCTAGTTTCTTCAATTGTCCTTTCCCTTTATCATTGCCCATTTTATGTATCAAATGAAGGTGTAGAGCTAACTAAGTGGGCTCATTAGTGGTCGCCTTAAATCCCCCCACCACCCTATTTTTTCATGCTTCAAATCATGTTCATGGCACACCTCTCATGTAGGATTCCTTGAAGCTTGATAGGATATAACACTATTTTACAAGGCCTATCATATCCTCCTTCCTCAATGGCTTCCTTGGTACATGATCCACTTAGAGATGACCTTGATTGTTTCACTCACATGTATGATTTTATAGGACATTATAGTACTCCATCCATAAGGCCTCGTGGAGGAATCCTCTCTCTTTTACTTCTGTTCACAATTTAGTTACATTTATTTAGCAAAATGCAATTAATAAACATGTTAGAAACACATGGCCATTGATTTAACAAAATACAAGGTGTTAGGGGACCAAATTTTGTTTGTTATCTGTTTTTTGGCATTTTCAAGGAAGTGAAAGAATCACTCTCCCTTTTTAAACTATATACTTTCATGCACTAGTTTAAATAAACTTAGTCTCACATGAGTTAAATTGTGTAAATGAACAAGTTTCTTTGAAATAAATGGGTGAAAGAATACATTGGTGCCAACCTGAAATAAATGAGTGAAAATAGAATAATGCCAACGTAGTTGGGTAATGGAGTTAGGATCAAATTCAAGAGGGTTCGAATATGAATGGATAGAGGAGTATTTAAATTTTAGACTGTTATTAACATGTTATTAAGGTTAGGATGCACCTCCCAAGTCTTACATTTTATCCCTAGTGTGTCCCTTGTTAGGAATTATTCTCATTATTATCTTAGGGTCAATCTCCATACAACTTAAGAAATACTTATTATTTGACTATTTATCCACTTTGGAGCCTCTCCTACTAGGCTCAACCTCATAGCCATCAAATGCAAGCTCCAAAAGAGTACTTTTCCTCCGTTCAATATGAGTGCTTCCTTAATGTAGGTCCTTTAATGCCTCTTCTTTTTTATAAATCATGTTGGAAGTACTAAGAGGGGGGTGAACCAATATTTTGTTACTTTTAGGAACTATTAGCTTTTAAACATTTCATGCACATAAATAATGAGACAAAAATCTTCATACAATAAACACTTATACATTTTTCTTTCTAAATATTTTGTAAACTTCTTCGTACAAAGTAAGCATCAACTTACAACTTTTTTAGGCACCAACCTATAGGAGATTTTAGTCCCCTACCTGAGCACCAACTCAACAACTTCATAGGCACCAACCTATAGGAGAGTTTAATCTCCTCAATTGAGCACCAACTTAGCAACTTCGTAGGCACCAACCTACAAGAGAGTCTAATCTGCTCAATTGAGAACCAACTTAGCAACTTCGTAGGCACCAACCTACAGGAGAGTCTAATCCCCTTAGCTGAGCACCAAGTCACCAATTTGTAGGCACCAACCTACAACTTCTCCTAGTTCACACAAATTTCCTTTCTTAAGTGGAGTTGTCACCCAACCATGCCACCCTTTGGTTTGCACCTTCAATCTTGATTAGGGCCACTTTCCCTGCTCCTTTGTCTTGCCCCAATCCTTCGCTCTATTGTGATTCTTTCCTTAGCTTTCCTTATTGCTCCTGACCTACTCTTCTTGCCCTATTTTAGCACTAGTCATCTCCCCGTGGTTCAAATTTCCATTCCTTAGTTTGCTCAATCATTAGTCCTAAACTTGGTTAGTTGACAACACACTGTTTACACCCTACCCACAAACATTCTTCAAATCCTGCATCCTGAGGTGTCACACATTCTCACAATTGAACTATCTTTTAGGACTCTCCTAGATCCTCAATGCCTTGCACCCTATGCACAATCAAGGGATTGCTTCTAGCTGTAGGGTAGCTCTATTCACGATGCTCAACCCTACTCTTCTTGGTCCTCAAACACCTTCGTTGTCCAGGGATATCTTGGCCTTAACACTAACTCAAATGTGCATAAAATTGTCCATAATAGGCCTTCAAAACTATCACAAATATGCAATATTCAATGGTTTAGGGCTTGACCTACTCTATAGTGATGATGTCTATTCTAATAGTGGTTACCAAGTAGCCCTTTACAGAGGCTCGACCTACTTCAAAAAAAGTGTAAAGGATACCCAGAATTTGGTCTTCTCAAGTACAAAAACTTGGCCTTCACTTCAGTGTGCAATCCAAATTATCTACGACTTGCAACTAGGGTAAGTCAAAATCGCAACCAAGACAATTCGAGCCTACAACAAGGGTTGATTTTGAGCTTGTTCAAGTCTGTAATTTGACTTAATTTGGTGCTTGCTCAGGTTTGCAATTCAGTTTAATTTTGGGCATGCAACTCCCTCTCAAAACCAATCTTAAACCTATCCCCAAAAAATGGAGTCTCCTACAACCTTTATACATCTGTTGTCACTTCTTTACAGTGCCCTACAGGCTTGTGGTCTTGATAAATCAAAGCTTGGCCACTTACCAAATCCACAAGAGTAAGAAGAAACAAAACCTCAAAAGAAACACCCTACCTTTGCAATCTCCTTGTCTCAACTTGACATTCTTCTTCTACTACTCAACCTTGTCTCCCTTCAATGCTTCCTTGTTCTCCTAGCTTGGCCCTTTTCCTCAACTTGGATACCTTGGTCACCACAAACCTTATTCCTTGCACAGAATCCAAGCTACTTCATCAAATGATCCACGTGAGTGGCATTTTATACTAAGTTGTGGAGGTTGATGATAGGGTCAACTTGAGGCTGACTTTAATTGATCCATTATATAATTAAAAAGTTCATTTACCTTCAATTGTGATGAGTTAGGAAGCATGCCACCTATCACCGAAAATGTCTCGAGAAATGCTAGCTAATTATGTAACTTTCCCCTTCATCGTGACTTCCCTTGACATCAATAAAAAACCATTCTCAACAATCTCCCCCCTTGTTATTGATGGAAATACTTCAATATTTGCTTCTTCTGATAACTACTCCCCTATTCTGCATTCTTTCCACATTTCCTCTCAGTTGCTTCCCTTATTTGTATTCTCTTCCCCTTTGACATTAATGGCAAAGGGTGTGCCCCCTAGCTTTGTGCTTCCCAAGAATATTTGAATCAAGTAGGTTGTTATACTCTAGTTTCAAGTGTCTTGTTTTAAGGTGTCTACTGTTTTCTTTCCTTTTGTGTTTCCATTCCTAGACCTGCTTCAATTTCATAAGAAAATCAACACCTTGCATTATAGTGTCACACCCATTGCCCATCAAAATCACGTGTGCTCTCAGAACTGATCCTCTTAAACCTACCTGGTCCTAGCTTTGGTGTCGATAATACAACCACACCACCCTTCTTTAATGAAAGCTTGTATTCATGCATAGAATAGTTGTGATGTCATATCAATCACCTTCCTTCAAAAAATGTCCTTCTCTGACCCTTTTGACTTGAAATTCCACTACCTTTGTTTTTTCATCTATCAACACTCTTGACACAAACCATCGAATATACATCTCTAGAAACTACATCACAAATCTACTCCCCAGTGTTGAAACTGCATCACAAAGCTACTCCCAAGTGTTTTATAACTACGCTTGACATTCCTCAAATAACAAAGGTTCAAAGACTCGTGCATATCCCTCTGCAGATTTAAACTAACTAGGCACACATTGGAGTTCCATCTCACCTAGATGATACCAAAAATTTTCACTTGTCACCACTTAATGAAGACACTCAATAGATGTGTCTTGATATGATGCATTGCCAAGTCCCTTCTTTTTGGATGTTTACACATGCTTCTTGCCAATAGGCCTCTAATCTAATGAGTTCCTTTCTATACCTAAAATTATTGAGAACCTCTGATTTAGAAGGTGTTGTCCTTTTCCATGTTTTTGTTCTAATCCTTGCTTCCATGAACTCTGCCTTGATATAGGTGGTGGTAAGCCTTCAATTAGAGTTTCCAAGTTACAGTTCATCCTTTTGGACCATGGAATAATGTTTCTCCTTAAACAAATTTTAGTGTTTTGGCATTTGTACAACTAAAGAGTCTTAAAAAATTTGGTTAGTCCTCCTATGATGCTGAATTTCAGGCATGGTGCTTCCTTCACTACTTGGTGAATTCTCTTGTATTTGAAATTTTGAACCTTATTGTTAAGAAAACCTTTCTTATCTCTTGACCCACCAAACGAAGCATGTGAAGAGCGATGATTATCCCTTGGCAAATGGCTAGAAGGTGATTGAACTGAAGATTGCCTTTTTGAAGTTGGTGTCTTGATCGGACCAACTCGATTTACATCATCCAAATTAAAAAACATAGTTTGTCTATTGCATATTTCTCCAAAATTTGCTTCCATTTGTTTATCAACTTCTTGCTTGTTACCAAGACAAGATGCAAGCTTTGATTCATGTTGCACATTGACTCCCTTTGGATTATTCAACACACCTAACCAACCTGATTTATAAATTGTTTAACTGCATAGCACTTGGAGGTGCCTCCCCTTTCACATCATCCAACCCATCGTAGGTTGAATTTTTTTGTTGTTGTTGAATTTAGATATGTTCTATGCTTAGAGAAAGTTACTTCAATTTTTCATATTAGCCCAATGTCAATATTCAGATTAGCAATCACATCAGCATGATAGTAAAGTGCAGACAGAACATAAACATAAACAGTAGAAGAGAAGCCAAGACAAGAGGACACAAGATGTGGCACCAGCCAGGGACAAACCCCAATGTGGGGAAACCCTTGATCAATTCTTCTTATATTCTTCAATAGTTCAGCAGAGAGAGGGAGATAGTACAAATACATGAATATGAGATTTTATGATAGCAATAGCAAGTACATCATTATGAGAGTGTTCAATCATCAAGAGTGTTGAAGCATATCATGATGCAACATTCCTCAAATTGCTAGCCGCTCCAACATTCTGGTTAGGGCACAATATGCAGCCCTAAACTCCCTTGACTGTGATGAATGGATTATCTGGTAAGGGCACCTGAAGTTGTCCTAAACTTCCTTCATAATCTTAAAACAGTCTTAAGAGAGCAGCCCCAATGAAACCCTTGCTATGGTGCTATGGCCTATGGCCTAGCACATAGCAACTCTGATGTAAATGTCCTCAAAACAATTACATAAACATCATTAATGCAACAACACTTTCAATCAATCAACTGTGTACGTATGTTGATCTAAGGAGCAGACTTCAACACTTTCCTTGACTGTATAATTGTGGCTTATCAAACAGTCCTTAAGGCATGTTTGTATCAACTTCCTTTATCACACAGTCACCTACAACAAACACGTTGTCTATCCATGCATCTTAATGCTGAGATAAGACAATTTCTAGCTTCTAGGGCTACCTGTGCTGCGTCTTAGGGTCTTTACATAACTGTGAATTAGGGTTCCATTGACAGTGGATTAGGGTTCCTTTATGACTGTGTGTAAGGGCTGCTTTAGGTTGTGTATAGGAGTTTCTTCATGCAGCGTATAGGACCTTTATTAACAACACATTAAGGCTCCTTTAGATCTCAGTTAGGCCTTCTTAATTGACTGTGGATTAAGGTCTCTTCTAGACCTGCAGGTAGGGCTCTTTAGGGCTTCCTTTAACAATGGATTAAGGTCTCTTCTAGACCTTCAGTGGGGCTCTTTAGGGCTTCCTTTGCAGCATATTGAAGCTCCCTTAGACAGCGTATAGAAGCTCCTCTTGGCTACGGATTAAAGACTCCCCTTGTTGTGTGTAAGAGTCTCCTTTTGCTGCATATGAAAGCCACCTTCACTGCATAGATTTCTCCTCTTGACTGCGGCCAGATCCTTCTCTTTCCCAGTGGCTATGTTTCCTCCCTTTAGGATTGCGTATAGGGCTACAATTAGGGCTCTTTTCTTTAGACCTCTCTGTCCACCAAAACCCAAACGAGTGGAGGGAGATCACAAGAAATGAGTGTGTGAAATGACTTGAAGACCTCTTCTATTTATAATGAAATGTTGAGGATAAGTTGGGGTAATTGGTTGTTGGCCGACCTTGACAAATTGTCAATAACACAAATAAATTCATATCTCCATAAATACATGTCAGAATCGGATGATCTTTAGATCAATCCTACACCTCTCGACGAGAGGAATCCAAGAAAAATTTCAGCTGCCATAAATAAGATGACCCACATGGAGTTTGGCCCTAGTTGCCAATTTTAACACTCCCTCTCAACTAGGGAGAACTTCATCTGCTAATCCATTTGCCAGTCTGTACTAGGGCACTGCTTTGCTCTAATCTGCTAAACAATGAAGAAGTGATCGAGAATAAATCATACCATTCTCTACTGACCTGAAGTTAGTCCCATATAAAGTAAGTGTCTCATGCCACTCTTACTGACCTAAAATCAATTCCAAATAAAGAGAGTGTCTCATAGCACTCTTACTGATCCGAAGTTAGTTCCAATTGATCCTAGATCAATATCATCCTAGCATGGGAGTATGGTAGTACACGATGCGTCATTCAGTAGTACAATGGTCCCTATCCTCATTTCCCTGCTCATTGGCCAGATGAGAGGTACTTCCCATGAGTCCCAGATTGCATGGATAGGATATATTAGCAAGAGAAGGATGAACCACTCATCCTGCCTACATGTCGCCAAGGGTATCTTAGGGGAAGGCTGAACCACTTACCTTGTACACAACAAATCGCTAGGGAAAGGCTGAACCACTCACCCTGTACGCAAGAAATCACTAGGGGAAGTTTGAACCACTCACCCTATGATTGTGTCTCAGCAGGAGAAGGATGAACCACTCATCTTGCCTACATAGCAAACCACTAGGGGAATTCTGAATCACTCACCCTATGGTTTCTCATCTCTCTAAGAAGTACCCCATGCCCCCTGGAGCTCCCAGAGCTCGATAAATCATACAAGACCCTTAGGAGAGGGTCTCTCCACGACTCCTTGTCGTTCTCGGAAAGTCAAGAATTTAACCTTTCCTAGGGGTTTCATTTGAATATCGACGATTTGCACATCAATCCTACTGTGATGGAGCCTTATTGCTCCTTGCTGTACCATATCTCGAATAAAGTGGTCCCTGATGTCTGTGTGCTGGGAGCGATTATGAAATACGAGATTCTCTGGTAATCAGATCCCACTCTGATTGTCACAAAAGGATCTTTGTGGTATCCAACATGTGGCCAAACAGCTCACTGAAGAGCTTCCCCGACCAGACAGCTTCACACGAGACCATATTCGCGGCTATGAATCAGGCCTCAGCGGTGCTCAAAACAATTGACTTCTGCTTCTTGCTCATCTAGGATATCGAAATAGAACAGAAAGAGAAATAACACTCAGAAGTGCTTTTGCGATCCTCCACACTGCTTGCCCAATCAACATTAGAATAACAATGCAGCCTCACGGCTCCGATAGTGTATCTCAGTCCATGAGTGATTGTGCCCCGAGGATATCTCAGAAGATTCTTGGCACCAATCCAATGTGAGTGATGAGGTTCAACCATATGTTGGCTCAACATGCTAATGCAAAACATATATCCGGACGGGAGTTCACCAAGAACATCAATGCTACTATGAGTTGACAAAACTCAGAGGTATTTCCCAATTCAGGTCCGACAACACAACCACATAACTGCTTAAAGTTAAGCTCCATCGGGGTAGTGATAGGCCTGTAGTCCACCATTCTAAATTCAAAATCCAACTCCCTCTTACTTTTGCAAATGAGAGGGTCTATACCTGTGAGAAAGAGGTCATCCACATAAAGTACGAGTATGAGAGAGTTATCATCTTTAACCTTAAAGTAATGGTTGGGATCGACTTCACTTCTAGTGAATCTCAAATTCATCAGATAGCTATCAATCCTCTCATACCAAGCCCGGGGTGCTTGCTTCAAGCCATAGAGAGCTTTCTTCAAGCTGCATATAGGAGATTCCCTGTCATGAACCTCAAACCCCTTGTAAGATTTCCTTCGGTACATCTCGTACATGTACCTTCATGCTCTTCTTTGAATTCAGGCATCCCTGTCACCATCTGCCTCACATCGGGTAGGGCCTTACAATGAACATGGGAAACCTCCGTTGCCATTGAAGAGATGTGTCACACGACATGGTCCCCAATGGAGTTCCTGCAACTTGATACAAAGTGCCAACCCTGAACCCAAGAGTAAGAGCATCTTTAAAATTCCTTTTCCAAACACATACCTTTCCATCGATGAATGCCACCTTGTAACCTTTGTCTTCCATTGCCGCAATGGACTCCATGTTCTTCTTGAGATACGGTACATAAAGAACTTCTTGTAAATGAATCAGGTTACCCTAATCCAATCAAAGAGTAACATTCCCTACACCCTTTACATGATAGGTGGCATCGTCTCCAAGAATGATCTTCAAGTTTGTCTCCTCTATCAGATTAGAGAGAGCTTCCTTGTATCAGGATAGAAGTGCCTTGAAGCACCACTATCAATAAGCCAATTTACCAAGGTGTCCGGAGGAGAGGCAGTGGAGAGGGCCAATATAAGATAATACTCCTTTTGCTTATCAAAAACAACATTTGATTTTTCATACTTGGAGCTCCTGACTTTCTTGGAGGGTCGACCATTTCCTTGGTGTCCTACATCCCTTTTTCCTTTGCCATTGTACATGTCATTCCTTCGATCATTGTTGTTGAAGTTGCCCCTGGAATGATTGTGATCATCATCATGTGATGTGTCCCTTCTATTTGGACACTCTCTTGCATAGTGGCTAAACTTATTGCAAGCAAAGCATCTGCCTTTCCTTCCTCCCTTAGATCCAGGCTTTCCATTGAAATGACCTTTAGACCCTGCATAATTTCTCCTTTTGGCATGAGCTGAGAAAGCAATAGGGTTGCCTCTATTAGAAGGTATTTCTTGCTCCATCATCCTTGTTTCTTCTTGAATGCATCTTGACATCAATTCTTCAAACCCTGGAATTCAATCATTATTGAGAATAATGGTTCTAAATATATACCACTCAAGTGGGAGCCCTCCAAGAGTAGTGATAGTAAGTTCCCTGTCAGATATGATTTCTCCAATTGATAGAAGATCATGCTTGATATCGGTGATCCTTAAGAAGTAGGATTGAATATCCTCGTCCTTCCCTTATTAATATCCTTCAACATATTTTTGAGGAACAAAATTTGATTTGCATCACTAACCTTGAAGATGCTTACCAATCTGTTGTAGATTTCCTTGGAGGTGATTAGACCAGAGATGTAAGCCACTAGACGCTTGTCAATGGAATCTTTGATAATCTTCTTCGCTTTGACTTCACCCTTCGTGTACTTGTTCTTTCTAGCAACCGTTGCATTTGATGGAGGCTCAAGGATTTTACCCTTCACATAATCCAACAATTCTTGTTCTTCCAATGTCAGATCAAGGGACATCTTCCATTTGTGATAGTCAGACTTTTCATGAAGCTTGTCTTCAGGCGGGAAGTGAGTTGAGGAACCAATTGAGCCTTTTGTCCTTTTCAACTGTCTTCGGTGATTTCTCTTTCGCTCTTGCTTGGGCTTTGTCTTCACCTCAACTCTGATACCATGTTAAATTTTGGTATGTTCTATGCTTAGAGAAATTTACTTCAATTTTTTATATTAGCCCAATGTCAATATTCAGATTAGCAATCACATCAACATGATAGTAAAGTGCAGATAGAACATAAACATAAACAGTAGAATACAAGCCAAGACAAGAGGACACAAGATGTGGCACCAACTAGGGACAAACCGCAATGTGGGGAAACCCTTGATCAATTCTTCTTATAATCTTCAATAGTTCAGTGGAGAGAGAGATAGTACAATACACAAATCTGAGATTTTATGACAGCAGCAGAAAGAACATCATTATGACAGTCTTCAATCATCAAGAGTGTTGAAGCATATCTTGATGCAACATTCCTCAAATAGCTAGCTGCTCGAATAATTCTGGTTAGGGCACAATATGCAGCCCTAAACTCCCTTGACTGTGATGAATCGCTGATCTGATAAGGACACCTGAAGTTGTCCAAAACAATCTCCAAACAGTCCTAAGAGAGCTGCCCAAAGTAACCCTTGCTATGGTGCTATGGCCTGTGGCCTAGCACATAGCAACATTGAAGAAAATGTCTTCAAAACATCATCAACACAACAACACTTTCAATCATCTTAATTGTGTATGAATGTTGATCTATGGAGCAGGCTGCAACACATTCCTTCAATGTATAACTGTGGCTTATCACCTTAGCAAACAATCCTTAGGGCATGCCCATACCAACTTCCTTATCACACAGTCACCTACAACAAACACGCTGTCTATCCTTGCATCTTAATGCTGTGATTGTTAAAATTTCTGTTTCCCACCCCGGTTTTCAGTTTCTCCTTATTTCTCCCATGTAGTTAAATGCCCTTTCCCATAACCATACATTCAACAAGCAGGAAAAAATAAATTTTGCTGAAAACACAAATTCTGGAAAATTTACAGAATGCTGGAAATTGCAGAAATAAAAATCAGCAGTAATAAACAGCCATTAAAACACATTAAAACACTGATATTTTTGGTCAACGTGACCCTGGAAAACCCCCTACAACTCTTGGGGAAAACCAGTTTGAGAGCTCTTCTTTATTTCTGAAAAATGTCTTTTTACAGCAAGAAAATTTCAGCAAAAAATTACAGCAAAATAATATTTTCAGCAAGCAAACTTATCCGTTTTCAGCCCAACGGACCACCTGGAAACTTTTCAGTTTTCAGCAAAAATATCAGCTTTTTCTGCCTGTTCTTGCTGCTGCACTGCTTGTCTTTCTGCTGTTCTGATTTTGCTGAAAAGCTGCCTGGTATGTGTGCCAAACTGCTGCCTCTTTCTCCTTCTTGTCCAGAAATCTCCCTTGCTCTCTTGCTCTCCTTCTCCCAATCTGCTCATGAAAGAATGAATGATCTTTTCCTCCTTTTCCTCCTTTAATATAACTCCAAGTGAACTTTGGGTGATCCAAGTGACTTTGGGTGATCTCTAAATCCAATGGCTGAAATAGATTTAGATCAATGGCTGAGATTAAATGCACATTTAAATCTCACTTTCTATTTTTTAATTCACCCCACTTTAATAAAGACCCACTTAGTCATTTATTTCCAAAGTCACTTTTTCTTTCTAATTTTACATTAACTTTATTAAAGTCACTTTAAAATTAGACTTTAGTAACTTTATCACTTAAAGTCACTTTTAAATTAGATTTTAACTTTATAAAAAATTATAAAGTCACTTTAGGAGAAAAATTAAAATCTTTTGGACACTTTTCCCTAGGCCAAAGATCAAAGCCTAAGGGAACCACCTGTCCCCCGGTACCAAATTTCAACACTCCCTCTTACCGAGGAAGGTGTTCCTCACCACACCCATCTTGTCTCTGAAGTAAACATGCTTGCCCCGTGGTAAGGCTTTGGTAAAAATGTCTGCTACCTGCTCATCAGTGGAAATATACTCAAGCTTCACAGCTCCCTTCTGAACATAGTCTCTGATGAAATGATATCTGATCCCGATATGCTTTGACCTGTCATGAAATACTTGATTCTCCGTGAGTTTAATGCAACTCTGATTATCACAGTAAATCACTGAAGGTCTCAACGGCTGACCAAATAAGCCAAACAACATCTTGCGAAGCCAGATGGCCTCACAACTAGCTAGACTGGCTGCCATATACTCTACTTCTGCTGAACTCAGTGCTACTGACTGCTGCTTCCGGCTGAACCATGACACTACTGCTGAACCCAACCCAAAACAGCACCCTGAAGTGCTCTTCCTATCAGAAGCACAACCTGCCCAATCAGAATCAGTGTATCCTACCAATCTCACTCCATCTACCTGCCTGTAGTCCAGACCATAATCCACTGTCCCCTGCAAGTACCGCAAAATGTGTTTTGCAGCCACCCAGTGAACCTTCCTAGGCTCACACATAAACTGACTCATCGTGTTGACTGCAAAACAGATATCTGGTCTAGTGTTGACAAAATACATCAAGGAACCAATCAGATGCCTGTACAATGTTGGATCCACCAACTCGGAATCCGAAGCATGAAGCTTCTTCCAATTGGTAATCATCGGTGTCGACATGGGTCTACAATCCTCCATGTGGAATCTGCTAAGGATGTCCACAATATACTTCCCCTGCCCCAGGAAGAAATGCCCCTCCTGCCACACCTCCAAACCCAAAAAGTAATGCATCAAGCCAATGTCCTTCATCTCAAACTCCGTCGCAAGATCTCTCTTGCAGTGCTATATGAGTCTCTCTGCACCTGTAATGACCAAGTCATCCACATACAACACCAGAATGAGAGGCTTCTCACCTATCACAATAAAGTAAAGGTTCGGATCTGCCTCACTCTTTGTGAAACC
>APFE030809561.1:17047-56635 GCA_000404065.3 Pinus taeda
GAATACATAGTTCTTGATGAGATCACTAAAAAAGTAAAGGTGCCTAAAAATAATAATAATCAACAACCACAACAACAGCAACCACCACAACAGCAACAGGCACCCCAAACACCTAAAAGTGGTGTTAGAAGATCTACTAGGATAAGTATACTCCCTGAACGATACTTTCCTTCATTATGTTATTTATTGTTGACCGATTTCGGTGAACTCGAATGTTATGAAGAAGCAATGCAGGTTGAAAGCAGGAAGAAGTGGGAGCTAGCCATGGAAGAAGAGATGGACTCCTTAATGCATAACTAGACTTGGGACTTAGTTAGGTTTCCTACAGGTAAAACTACATTTCAAAATAAGTGAGTTTACAGGCTAAAGGAAGAAGATGGAGGAAAATAGAGGTACAAAGCTAGACTTGTGGTGAAGGGGTTTGCACAGAAGAAAGGTATTGATTTTGATGAAATATTTTCTCCTGTTGTTGAAATGACTTCAATTAGAACTATTTTAACTCTAGTAGCAGTTGAAGATTTCCATCTTGAGCAGTTAGATGTAAACATAGCCTTTCTCCATGGGGATTTGGAGGAAGAGATATATATACAGTAGCCACAAGGATATGAGGTAAAAGGGAAGGAGAAACTAGTGTGCAAGTTGAAGAAGAGCTTGTATGGCTTAAAATGGGCTCCAAGGCAGTGGTATCTAAAATTTGACAAGTTTATGTCTGAACAAGGTTATACTAGATGTCACTCTGATCATTGTGTTTATATGAAAAAGCAAAATGATGGCAGCTACATTATATTGTTATTGTGTGTTGATGACATGCTTGTTGTAGGGTCTAACACGTAGGAAATAAATGTGCCCAAAAGAAAATTGGCAAATTCATTTGCAATGAAGGATTTGGGAGCTGTAAAACAAATCCTTGGTATGAGAATAACTAGAGACAAGAAAAATCACAAATTAACATTGTCTCAGAATGAGTACATACAAAAGGTGCTGAAAATATTTAATATGCACAATGCAAAACCAGTTAGTACACCTTTTTCTAGCCATTTCAAACTTAGTAAAGAGATGTGCCCAAAGACCCAAGAAGACATGGATTATATATCTAAAGTTCCATATGCAATAGTAGTTGGAAGCTTAATGTATCCAATGGTCTGCACAAGGCCTCATATTGCACATGCAGTGGGAGTTGTAAGCACGTACATGGATAATCCAGGAAAAGAACATTGGATGGCAGTGAAATGGATTCTCAGATATTTGAGAGGTACCAAAAATCAAGCATTATGTTTTGGTGGTTCAAACATTTCTCTACAGGGATATTTTGATGCAGATATGGCAGGTGACAGAGATAATAGGAGAAGCACTACAGGATATGTCTTTGCTGTAGATGGAACAACTGTCAGCTGGGTTTCAAAAATCCAAAGTGTTGTTGCACTTTCAACAATAGAAGTAGAGTATGTTGCTGCTACATAGGCTAGTAAAGAAATGATTTGGTTACAAAGGTTTATGGATGAATTGGGTAAGAAGCATGGAAAAGATACACACTAGCCATAATCCTGTAGATATGCTAACAAAAGTTGTAACCAAGGAGAAACTGAGAATATGCTCAGTTTCAATTGGTCTTCAAGGATGACGATGAAGATGATAAATAGCTAGGTCCAAAGTGGAGTCATTGTCCAGCAAATGAAGTAGTGGTGGAGTTGCTACAATCATTCTCCAAGTGGGAGATTGTTGGGTGTGAAGCATGATTATTATCCTAATTTAGAGGTCTTTGTTTCAGCCGGATGTATACCCCATGAAGATTGTACACCCCTCCATGTGGCGGGGTGCAGGGGGGACTTGTTCCCCCCCACAGGGGTTTAGGGGGGGCCATCCCCCCCGGTTGGGGGGTTCGGGGGCCAACGGTCTCCCAGTGGGGGTTTCGGGGGTAGCGCCCTTGAAGTTAAAAATAGATGTAAAATTGCCTTGTAAAAGTATAGTAATTTCTAGTCAATCTAGGCCATTCATTAGGCAGATGATCTGACGGTAGAATTTATGTTTAGTTTAGGGTCTTTTTTGCCCTAGAAGGAAACCCCTCTCTTTGTATGAGTGTATTGTATTGAGGCTGTTGTTTAAATGTGTATTCTCAGAGTGAGAAACAAATAGGTGAGACAGTAATGTCCCTTAATAATAAATAATAAACAATAAATTAATTACATGCTTTAAATAAATATAAATAAAAGAAATAAAACAAGAAAAATAGTAAAAATTAGTAAAACTATCAAAAAGTAAAAACAAAATAATAAAACAAAAAAGCAGTAACTTGTATGTTGACACATGGACTGTGCATGTGGTTCCCCTTCTAATGTTTTCTCTATTTAATAGATGGTGAGGAAGATGAGAAGCATTCCATCATTTCAAGACTCAATCATTCATTCTCTTGGGAGAATAGTGTTCTAAGACAGAAGAGTCACTGGCAATAGTACGTTGATTGAGGGCT
The DNA here is from genome assembly GCA_000404065.3 of Pinus taeda. Lineage (NCBI taxonomy): Eukaryota > Viridiplantae > Streptophyta > Pinopsida > Pinales > Pinaceae > Pinus > Pinus taeda. The sequence continues at coordinate 19,515 of APFE030809561.1, forward strand.
CGGGGGTGGCCAATTGTAGCAAGTCCTTGCGCAATTGAGCCTACCGTTGGGTGGAGAGTCATCCCCAAAACTTTGTTGCGGTAAGCGGACTTCAACCACAAGTAAGTGCTACTCATAGTTTGAACTTCATGTTAATTAGTTGATTAATTACATGTTTATTTTGGGCTGTTACAGAGACTGTGAGAGAAAACAGAGGATATTACAATGGATCTATTGTAGGTTGTGTCTCTTCATTTTGCTAGATAATAAAAAGGAAGGACTGGTTGTTTGCGGTGGACATAGCCCAAACTCGGTGAACCACATATATCTGTGTCTCTCTAGTTTTATGTGTTGTGTTTTTTCACATATTATATGTCTTGCATTTCTCTGTCATATATAATATTTTTCTAACAAACTTTGTGACTGCATAGATAAAGTAAAAAAAGTTAATATAATGATATGTATAACAAATACCACCAAGAACAATATGTTATATTTAAAATAAAATTATAATCTAGAAATATGTAAAAATTATTAAACAAACTTATTTTTGAAATTCCTCAAACATTTACTCCAATGATAATTCCACTGACCTCACATGAGATAATATTGCTTTGACAAGTTTTTCATTCTTCACTCCTTGCAATTCTATCAAAGATGTGATAGACATATCTTCTGGAAGTTGCTTCATTTCAGAACCTGATTTACTATTGCTACATATCAATGGTTTAGACCTTTTGGCCTTCTAGTTTTTAATGTCAATGTTCTCCCACATGCTAAAAATCTCATTAATTAATTCCCATATCTCTCCAGTTCTAAATGCCGACTCGAAAATGTTAGCAATACCTCTAAATAAATCAGTATTTACTCTGTCACCTTTTGAATTGATTTTCTTCTCAATTTGATATCCTATTTCCATACAACATTCCTTTCAGGAATCTATAATAACATTTATCTTATCCCCACCACATTTTTCTTCAAATTCACTATGAATAAATCCAACCCTTTGGATGAAAGTCATAGACATCCTATATTCATTATCTGAATTATGATCCCATGCCACTAACTTTGCTTCTATATTTGATAAACTAACATAAATGATACATTTCATTGTTTCAAAATGTGGGTTATTTGGATATTCCTCAATCAATTGTCTTTGAGCTTCTACAGAATGGTCCCCCCAAGCACATTATAATTGTATTCAAAAAATTATGACTTATCAATGCTTCTTTGTTGGGAACTTGAATTGGATCAACAAGAAGCACATAATTAACCACGTGATCATATGGATTGTACCTCATCAATGTCTTCAAGTCGTGAACATGCAGGTGGTGTGACTTTCAGATTTGATATTTATATTGTCCTTCACTTGCCTTATAGATTTGTACCACATTAAGCTAAAATGTACTACCACCCTCAATTAAGTTTTTCTTTGTAAAGTTTGCTCGAATGACATTTTTTTTTTTAATAATTCCATCCTATAAATCAACTCCTGGTGTAATGATTTCTCTTCTTTCTTTTGAAGTTTCACCAGGATATTCACTATTGGTAATGCCTACTTGATAATGTTCAACTTTAGTTTTCTTCCTCATAACATTATCATCATTTAATAGAATAGATTTATTCTTGGGCATTGTTACTTTTGTTATTTTACGACTCTTCTCCTTTATAACATCAGTTCCAATGTCATCCTCAGTAATGACAACATATTCTTCAGTGTCAGTTTCAACTTCCTCATCTTCAAAATTAACCTATCTACCTTTGCTAGATTTATCTACTAGAGGCATTTTTTTTCTAATCCCTTGGATGTAGTTTTCTAGCATCATGAATTACTACCTTTATTTTTTTTGCCATATCTTCTTCTGACAATGAGTAGAAACTACTGACAACATTCATAATATCATTCTCTATGAAATCAATGCCTCCAAACATAATTGAAACACTTTCAACAAAATTCTGTCAAACAAAATATCACATGTCAATAAAAACTAAGTTATAAAAATATAATGAGACAGTTACATTAACGCAAAACACAAATATAAATAACAATACTTACGATATTTTGTGTCATTTCATTTACGATTTGTTTACATAACTTTGTATATACCTCTCTCGTGTCATACAATAAATATAATAACTGATATTTAATGCTTTCATGTGACTTGGGTGGTTTTGTAAGTATATGAACAACTTTACTATTTGGTACCAAACACATGTCTATGACCTTCCTCAACACCTCATAAATTCCACTATTGTTAGTTATATCAACATATAGATATATTTGCACATCTTCACTTTCTCTTTCTTTCACATACCAAAAATTTCTGGAAGTTTCGCTTCTTTTTATTTCTTCCAGTATGAAATTGTCTTCTTATCATTTGAGGCACTTGAAATATTTGTAGCTATCAGCTCAAGTTTGGTTCGTCCAATAGTGTTTTTTGAGGATCCACCTTTAACATTCTTTGGTCCCAAAAGATTCACAGAAATCTTCTTTGATACCATTTAACTGCAAAAAATAACACATATATAAATCAGTAAATTACAAAAAAATAATAGCTTAAAGTAACAAGAAAAACGATAAATGATAATTAATTTTGTAAAACATAAATTTTTTTTTTTAATAAGAGATTAAAAAATACAGCCCCCTGCCGCCCCAACCCGAAAATTGGCCCACCACCCGGGCTGGCCGTTGGGCCGCCGAGGTGGGGTTGGGGGTCGAGCGCTAGTCTCCTACCCCCTACCGGCCCAACGACTGCCCCCCCAGCCCACCTTGACCACCCTGCTGGCCCCTTGCCCCACCCCGGGGGCCCAACAGCTCACTGGCCTAGGGCGAGGGGCTAGCCACCAACCCCCCCACCCCATCCCTAGCGCTCCCTCCTCTCCTCGGCAGCCCAACGGTTGGCCGTGGCGGCGGGCCGTTGGGCTGCCGGGGTGGGGCAGGGGGCTGGGCAACCAGCCTCGCCACCCCTCCCCCACTAGCCCGTTGGGCCGCCAGGAGCATGATCAGACAGACCATGCCCACTACAGACGTAGTGGGTAAAGCTATATCATTGAAAATTTTAATTTCTAAAAAGAATTATATTTCATTAAACTTATTTAATTTTAAAATTTGCACACAACAAAAAAAACTAACCTTTCAAATGCGATAATCCTTCATTGAATATGTTGATAGTAATGTAGTTGCTCCACAAATTTGTTCCAAGTCTTTTAACGAACCTTGAAAAACCTTGATGTGATGTGAGGAATAGTAATAATGAAATTTATTATATAACAGAAACTATGGAATTGTTTTACCGTATGGTTAATGTGGGACTAATTTGTTTTTATAAACTTTAACATGTCAATTTTGTTATAGCGATACAGGAAAATATGATAAAGCAAACATTACGAATTTTTTAACAACACAATGAATCTGGGATTAATTTGTTTTAGAAGGTATAATAAAATTTAAAGAAAACATTCAATTGTCTAGTAAATATTATATAGCTTAAGTAATAAAATATTTTAGGTAAACATTTAATTTCCAATTTTAATTTAAAAGATTTATTTCATAAGAAAATTTTAGTTAAAATTTTTCAATAAATTGTAGAACAAAATTATGTAGGGAAATACATGAAACATAATTTTTGGAGGGAAATTTTCATTCTTTAAGCTATATATTATCATTAGGAGAGTCTTCATTTGTATCATTCAACCTCTTCTATTTAAAAGTCATGAATTATTCTAATATTGAAGTTTCCCTTTGTGAAGCATCAACATCTTCGCCGTGTAACAACCCTACTCATATTGATGAATATAACCGAAATTCTTCCACTATGAATAGAGATTCAATTCTTCCACTTAGTCCTAATCCTAAGGACTATGTGAGCAACAATGATGAAAGACGTGATGAAGAATTTCAAATAAATAAAGAGTCATGGTTTCCACTTAGTCCTAATCCTATGGATTATGAGAGCAACAATGATGAAGAGCATGATGAAGAATTTCAAAAGAATGGAGTGTCACGGTGTCCACTTAGTCCTAATCCTATGGAGTATGAGAGAAACATTGATGAAGAGAATGATGCTAAATTTCAAAAGAATGGAGTGTCACGTTGTCCACTTAGTCCTAATCCTATGGACTATGAGAGAAGCAATGATGAAGAGCATGATGAAGAATTTCAAAAGAATGGATTCTTCAAAAGAATGGAGTGTCATGGTGTCCACTTAGTCCTAATCCAATGGACTATGAGAGCAGCATTGATGAAGATAATGATGAATAATTTCAAAAGAATGGAGTGTCACAGTATCTACTTAGTCCTAATACTATGCACTATGAGAGCAACAATGATGAAGAGCATGATGAAGAATTTCAAATAAATAGTGTCACAGTGTCCACTTACTCCTAATCCTATGGACTATGAAAGCAACAACGATGAAGAACATGATGAAGAATTTAAAAATAATGAAGTGCCACAGTGTCCACTTAGTCCTAATTCTATGGACTATGAGAGCAGTAGTGATGAAGAGCATGATGGAGAATTTCAAATGAATAGAGTGTCACAGTGTCCACTTAGTCTTAATCCTATGGACAATGAAAGCAACAATGATGAAGAACATGATGAATAATTTCAAATGAATAGAGTGTCACGGTGTCCACTTAGTCCTAATCCAATGGACTATGAGATCAACATTGATGAAGAATTTCAAAAGAATGGAGTGTCGCAGTTTCCACTTAGTCCTAATCTTAAGGACTATTAGAGTAGTAGTGACGAAGGACAAGATGAAGCGCTTAGTCCTAATACTAAGGAATATGAGAGTAGTAGTGACAAAGGGTAGGATGTAGAATTTTTAGTAAGTAAACAACCACATTTTCGACGTAGTCCTAATCCTACGGACTATGTGAGCAACACTCGCAATGTACATGAGGAAGAATATCCAATAAAAATCGAGTCAAATTTTCCATTTAATCCTAATTTTAAGGACTATGACAGTAGCACTGAAGAAGGGGAAGATGAAGAATATCCTCCAAGTCAGTATTTCAAAAGCACAGATGATCATAGTGAGGATAACATTCCTCAAAATGATGATGAAACTACTTATACAAATGATGATCCAATGATGGAGATGTTGCCAGGAAATATTGTATCAAGCAATAGTAGAAAACCTTTTTGTATCAATCCAATATGTTCTAGTTATACAAGGGGTAGAGTATAATATATGAAGAAAATAAGTTTTATCAACACTCTCATTTCAAGTGAATGTTGTCAAAAATATTGCTTGAAACATATCGATTTCAAGTTTTCATTAGAGAAAAGGGAGAGATATTTGTCAATGAATAAAAGCATGCAAAATTCATATTTAGTGGGGTGCATGCAATATAGATTGCCAGGTTATGATTATCATATTGGGTCTTTATTTATCTGCAAAAAGGATTTCAAAATTTTTCATTCAATGGGTAATTTTCGTCTTTCAAGAATCCAAGAAAATTTGGAAAAGGATCCCACATTTTATTCAGAAGTACGTCACAAATGACAATTTGGGCCATTATCAAATACTACAATGTCATCGCTGAAAGATTTATTTTCAAACCATGGAGAGTGTATTCCAAATAGAGAGACAATACATATTCCAGATAATTTCTCAAGACGCGAAATCTACAACTTATACAAAGAATATGCAGAAGGTGCTAATGGACATGGTCGATTTATTACATATCAATATTTTGTGAAGGTATGGAAGAAAGAATTCAAGAATATATGTATTCATAAGAAGACAAGGATGGGGATTTGCAGTACATGTTCTTCTCTTAATTAAAAAAGGGGTAAACATGAAGGTTCAGAAAGAGGTAAGAATTCATAACTTTAACTTTTTAAAATTGTATAGTCATCAACTATGAAAACGTATCTCTTAATGACTTTCTTTTATGTTGTGTAGATTCCATTGTCAAAGAACTTCAAGACAATCATGATCAACAAACAAGTGAAAGGATAAAGTTGTACAAGCATCGAAAGAAGTGTTATGATAACCCAAATAAATATATGGGTTTCATAATTGATGGCATGGACTAGAGGAAAACACTCTTTCCACATTTTGTTCGCACACCCAAAAGTTTATAGGAGGAAAATTTTATTCAGTATCACTTGATCGGTTGTATGGTATTCAATGGGAAAATGTTTCCAAGCGTGTTCTTCACAACTCCAAATATTCATAATGATGCAAATCTGACAATAACCATAATTCATGATGTGCTTTCTCATTGGTTTGGTAATCTTCCTGAATTTTTGTATCTACAATTGGGAAACACTTGTCGTGAAAACAAAAATCAGATTGTTTTTGGATATCTAAACATGCTTGTTGAATTGAGAATTTTTTAGAAGGTAAAGGTTGGTTTCCTTCTTGTAGGGCACACTCATGACCATATTGATCAGATGTTCAGTCATTTTTTAGTCACATTGAGGAGGAAGGAAGTTGTGAGCTTTCCATCATTAAATGAATGTATTAAGAAATCATACATGCCATAGCCTACTTTTGATGTGTTGGAAGAAACTGTTGACATGCAAAGGTTTATTCTGGGATCTCATGGTGAGGAGAAATGCATTGAACAATTTAATGACATTAGCTTCCAACATCAATTTTGTATAAAAACAATTGATGGGAAAATGCTAATATGGGGCAAGAAGTATTCAACTATTGCAGAATGGGCACCATCATCAGGTTCAAAGTTTTTGAAGTTCATTCCATATCATCAAATATTTGCATCAAATATATTCTTATTACAATCAGTTGCTGAAGTTCATAATGCACACACACAAAATAGAGATATAAATTATTCTGATTGCCTAGAAGTAATTAAAAAATGTATTAGATATACATATGAGTACTTTGACATTGCTGATTTAGTTTGATGGGAGTCCTTTTTTAATAATCAAAGAAATATCATTTCAAGAACAAAAAATGAAGATATACCTTTAAAAAATCCATTTATTTGGCCACAAAATGTGTCAAATGAACATGAGAAAAGAAACATTGTTGAACAACAACAATCTCAAGGTATTATTAATTCTTCACAGGTAGAGGAAAGAGAGATGTATATTGGTTCCAAAAGATCCTATGCACAATGTGAAGCCATGGAAGACCTTTACATGGGTTCATTACAAGATATTAAGGAGGGTTGCATGATCGCAGTGCTACCAGATGGAGATCCCAATGGATATCCATTCTAGGTTGCTAAGGTTATAAAGGTCATTACATAAAATGAAGATGTTGCAGGTGTTGCAGTACATTGGTATGCCACAAATACACACCCATTCAATGGTGTGTATAAGCCAGAGATGGTAGTTGATAAAAAGAATTCACGGAAAGAGAAAAAGAAAGGGTACAAAAATAAATCGTTGCCGCATAGAACTCTTAAAATTGGAGGATGTTGAAATACTTGTTTATGACTTCAATTTAACAAAGAGAGGAACTCTTCACTTCAAGGCAACAAAGATTCTGAAAATGTTGTTACCAGAAGGGACAATGTTGAGATGGGAGTTTGCTGAAACCAGTCGTAGATCCAGAAGAATTCTGAAACCTGAAATGGTGGGCATGCATGCGGACTCAAATGGGGCACTAGTTGATGAAAAAAGAAGAATATGGAGCATCTTCGTCTGCATCCAGTCATTCATCTGAAGATATGAATTCTGATGGTGTGCAAGATAATATGAGTGATTTTGAATAATTGTCTAAGACAGTTTATATAACTGATGTTTGCATCCTATCTTGAAATAAAAATTTTGATTTCCATATCGTGTTAAATCAGAAGTTATGAGTCATTTTTATGTTGGATTATATGTTTTAATTATGATGATTTTTATTGTTTAGAATATCTACAATGCAACAATAAATTAGAGATATAATATATGTTTCATCCAATCTACAAATAATGACATTTTGGTTAATTTAGTCATGTAATTTGTTCATAATTTCATGGTTTTTAATTTTATGGTTGAAAATATTCCAATTTTTTTTGTATCTTTAATGTTATGGTTGAAAACAATTAGAATTTTAGCAATCTTTAATGTCATGTTATTATATGTTTATAAAAATGAATGAAAACTAATAGAATTTTAATGTGTTTCAGATGCCATTATTTTATCTTTATCGTCATTACTAAAACATGTCGAAATTATACTTAGGAAAGAAAAATGTTATTCTACGAAAAACATTAGTGTGTTATTTCCTAAAAAACAACTGTTTTTTTGCACCTAAAATTTTCATTTTACTGGCATTTTTTTAAAAGGTTGAAAATCGACCCTAAAAAACAAATCGTCATTCCAGTATCAACACTTTTCATTTTGAGGGTGTTCTTTGCACAATTTTTGAACAAAAAATTCATTTTCACTTCCATTTTTAAAACATGTTCAATATTGACCCTTAAAAAAAACCATCATTCCAATATACACTTTTCATTTTTAGCATTGTTTTACATGTTTTTTGGGGTTTTTTGGCCGAAGTTCCCATTTTGAGTTTATAGTTCCCTTTTCAAAGTGTACATTGTTAGATAATCATTGTAAGGGCAAGGTGTTAAGGGAGGAAATGTTTACATCCTGTACTTAGGCGAGGGGAAGGCTCATGCAGCTGAGTGCGTGGAGACCTTAGTAAGCCCACAACTGAGTGCGTAGGGCAGAAAGAGTCTCTAACTGAATGCTAAATCGAATAAAGACTGTTTTGAATCAAATCTATTGCATCTTTTCCTTATTTCTTTTTAAAGTTTATGCATATTCACTCGATGATCTATTTTCTATGGATTAAAGTATGTTTACTATGTGAAACTGTGTGATTTATAATAATTATGCATGTTAAGGGTAATTAACTACCTTCATGAAGTATTAGATAAATCTATTGTAATTAACTGTTTGGAAAAGGGTATATTTTCGCGAAGGTAGATATAGGGATTACATGAAAGTAGTGAATTTATACCTTTTATGCCATTTAAGTACGATCGTGTACCTTTGTGAAGATCTGAAGGTCATTTCGATAGAGTTGCAGTAGTTTATAATAAGAAGGAATATATTTGCATGAAGGTAGGTCTAAGCCATAGATCATCGGGAAGACCATCACATAGGCCTCAAGATGTAGAAACCTGGTTCTAACATCCCCTAATGCTGCTTTGGGTGAGACTGCAACCTTAGCTATACAGCTTGTTGTCGAAAGGGTCCGTAGTTAGGATTTTGTAGCTGGCATGAATAACTCTGAACCTGGGTGAGGCCCCCTTAAGGAAGCATACATACCTTGATTTGACTTTGGAGATGGATTTCTCTGAAACGGACTTCCACCTTTACTTATTTCTCCCTTGTGCTAAGTCTGTTTCTTTAGGTTTCAAATTCCCGCACCTCTCTTTTTCTCGCATCAATATACCTATCAAACATCGCTACCTCTTCATTGATTAAAAAATCAAAGGTACATGCATTTAAATGAATACATTTAGTTAGGGAGATCAAATGAACCCCTAGAAAATAGGATGTAAGTCCTAAATACAAACACAATCACAAAAACCTAAAAAATCTTGCTCCATTATTTCCAAGTGTGAAATCCCTCCCTAGAAAACTTACATTTCCCAAAGTTGTTTAAGTTGCCCTAGACTTTTTTTTAAATTCTATTTTTAAAGTTAAAAATTTATATATAATATCTTAGCTTTTGAATGTTATATTTTTTAATGCGTACATAAGAAATAATAACAAACTCGTTATTTACATTTTCACTATTGTGATGTCACTATTTTCACAGTGACATCTATGATCGGGTTGTAGCTATTAATTTGTCCGTAGAGGATTTTTTTTTTCAATTTTGTATAGTTGACATTATGATTTTCCTTGAAATATTTGGGTGATGTTAGCCCATTGACGCATCCTTGGCTCTCGGTTTTGAGGGAATCATCTTAGCATGCATGATTGACCAAGTCGATTAGGTAGTACAAAGGAGGTACTGCAAAGAGAGATTCTTCTTACATCTGGGAGTGAAGTTCAACCTTCTTTGAGCTCTGGTGTTGTAAATTTGGTTTTAAGAGTGTTGGTGGACAATTTATTAAGGGATTATCAATAATAAAATTTCTAATTAATCAATTTCAAGTTATTTTAGGTGTTCAAAGTCTCTGCATTATTTTCTTGGCATTTTAGCACTCATTGAAGCTGGAATTGCCATTTTTGTGCCTACAACTAGGAGCAGAGTTGTTAGAGGGAATTGATATAGAGTCTAAGTAAGTGGATTACTAGATTCTACCAATGAAAACCTAGTGAGTTTTTGAGATCTCCTTGTGAGTAAAATTTGGTTTAATTCATGATTTTATTTCTTAACAGAAAATTATGGATTTTGTGGGTAAATATAAAAATAATACCAAATTTTCAATGTTAAATCAAGGTGTATATTGCGGGGTTGAGTTTCAATCCTTTAAATGAATTCCTGTAGGAGTAACCCAGTAGTAACTAACTATAGCTAAGTTAGAAGTCGACCCATCTTTCCATTTCCACAAGTCCCATGAGAAGGTGAAGACCCTGATTCCAAGTCAGGGGTTCAGAGTTCTATTGGAATTCAAAATGCAGTCTTGTAGGTAATTTTCTTTAATAATCAATATAAAATATTCATGTTTTTCTATAACGTTTACGATGAAATTTTTAAGGAATTTAACACTTTGAAATTTGAAAATTCGGAACTAAATGTATCTTTACATTTACATAAGACTTGTGAGCAAGGTATTGACCCGTCAACTATCTAAAACACCAAGACATAGAGTTGGTCAAATGGGAGAAAACATAAATAACCTCAATGCAATGTTGTGGGGTCAAATTTCGATGTTTTGAATGCAATACGGTAGGAGTAGATCAGTAGAAACTAACCAAAACTAAGTCGGAAGTTAGCCACTTTTCCATTTCCATAATTCTTGTGAGCAAGATGCCGATCGTGACTCCATATCGTCCGCTTTTAAATATTTGGCAGTTTGAAGTTCTATTGGAATTAAAAATGAAATCTTGTAGGCAATGTTTTTGTAACATTTACGATGGAATTTTTCAGGAATTTAACTCTCTAAAATTTGTGAAGTCAAAAGTTAATACCCACATTTTCATCTTCAGAAGACTCATGAGCAAGGAGTCAGCCTCGACTCATATCATGGTGTTTAGATAGTCAAGGGGTTGGAGTTCTATTGACATAAACATCTAGCTGGTGAAGAAATAAATCTAAGCTTATTGGGTCACGATGCATAGACACAAGGATGTGTTAATTATTAAAAACAAAATGTTCACACACAATAGAATTTTATTAAAAGTGCAATTGTTTAGGGTATTTTGTTTAACAATTAATATAAAGTCGATTTTTTGCTATAACATTTACAACCAAATTTGCAAGCATTTTAGCTTTCTAAAATTTGTGATGTCATAAGTTGACGCATCCTTTCATTTCCAAAAGACCCGTGAGTAAGGTCTCGAGCCCGAATCGATATCATTGTCCTTTAAATAATCAGGGATTCATAGTTCTATTGGCATGAATATCTAGTCGGTGAAGAAAATAACTCCTACCTCAGTCAAGCTCGACACATAGACACAAACATATGTTAATTATTCAAAAAAGGTTGTTGGGTTTGTTAATTTTGGATATTAATATTGATACACTTTTTAATTTGGATTTGAAAGTGACGTTTGATGAGGACTTTTTAGATCTCCTTGTGAGAAAACTCTGGTTAATTCGTAATTTTATTTCTTAACAAAAAATTATGGAGTTTGTGGGTAAATATAAAAAACCTTCAAAATTTCAATGGAAAATCGAGGTGGACATGTAATTAAGTCAAATGGGAGAAAACATAAATAATCTCAATCCAATGTTACGGGGTTTATTTTCAATGCTTTTAATGCAATCGTATAGAATTAGAAAAGTAGAGACTAAGCACAACTAGGTCAAAATTTGGCCCATCAATAGTCGGGGGTTCGGAGTTCTATTGGAATTCAAAATGAAATATTGTAGGGAATTTTGTTTAATAATATAAAAGCTACATGTTTCCTTTAACGTTTATGACGAAACTTTTTAGTAATTTAAGTCTGAAATTTTCCAGGTTGAAAGTATATCCATCTTTGCATTTTCAAAAGACTCGTGAGCAAGGTTTTGGCCCCAACGCTATATCGTGATGTTTTTTATAATTGGGAGTTTGGAGTTCTATTGGAATAAACATCTAGCTGGCAAAGTAAATAAGTTTGAACTCAGTCGAGAGCAACACATAGACATAAGGATGTGTTAATTTAAAAAAATAAAATAAAAAAATAAAAAAATAAATAAAATTGTTCAGACACAACGAATAGAAATTTATTCAAAATGCAATTTTGTAGGCTACTTTGTTTAATAATCAATAAAAAAGTCCATGTTTTCCTATAACATTTATAACGAAAATTTTCAATGTTTTAACTTTCTAAAATTTGTGATGTCGGAAGTTGACCGATCTTAGAATTTCCACAAGACCCGTGAGAAAGGTCTCGAGCCCAACTCCATATCATGGTCTTTTAAATAGTCAGGGAGTCCAGAGTTCTATTGGCATAAATATCTAGCTTCCGAAGAAAATAACCCCGACCTCAGTTGGGGTTAATGCATAGACAAAGACATGTGTTAAAAAAAAGAAAAGAAAAAAAAACCTAAAAAATAGTTGTTCACACACAAGTAATAGAATTTTATTCAAAATGCAATATTGTAGGGGATTTGGTTTAATAATCAATATAGAAACTCCATGTTTTCCTATAACGTTTACAACAAGATTTTTCATCGCTTTTAAGTGTCTAAAATTTGTGAAGTCATAGGTCGACCCATTTTTCCATGTCGACTAGAACTATGAGCAAGGTCCCAACCCCCTCTCCATATCGTGGTCTTTAAAATAGTCGGGGGGGTGGAGTTCTATTGGCATAAACATCTAGTTTGAAAAGAAACTAACGCCGACCCCATTGGTTCCTGATGCATAGACACAACCATATGTTAATTATTGTAGATAAATATAGATTTCATGCAAAGTGAAAACTACTAGTCAATTTTAGAGGAAGCAAACAAAGAAATATAGTATATTCAACTATTTATGGATTGAAGAATCACAAAAAGAAAAGAAGCATGTTTGCATGTGAAGATATATAATGTTTATAGTATAATTAGAATTGGCATGTCTCGTTATAAATGTTGCCACATGCAGAAGGAAAGTTAAAATATGAATTTGTATGAAATTGCAAGGTAGAGACTGAACGAAACTAATTGAAATTTATTCAAAATGTAATTGTGAGGAACAGGTCCCCTGGGGTCAATTTTGGGGTTAAAAGCCCAAGTTTTGGGGCTAAAGGCCCAAGTTTTCTGTAAAGAATGTAAAGTCTCTACATTTTGTGGCCGTGGAGCTCAAAGATGTAAGCAATCAAAAGGGGGTTTCGCCCTTAGTTTAGATAGCTTGTGTCGGCTTGATGAGATCCGCCCTTGGTCCGCAGACCATAGGATTGTATAAAAAGGGAGTCTTAGAAGAGTCTAAGGCAGTAGTTCATAACTTTTTGGTAGAATTTTGAGTGATTTTATGGGTCTCTGAGGTCTAAGAGCGAAGAGTCTTAGCGTAGGAAGAGGCTCTGCAGCTGAGTGCACAGAGGCCTAGGGTAGAAGTTTGCAGCTAAGTGCATGAAACCCTGCAGCTGTGTGTGTAGGGTAGTCAGAGTTTGTATTGGAAATCTGGATTGTCAATAAAGAGAAGTATTCTGGAATTACTTCTGTATTTTACTTCTGTTAATTGCATGGAATTATATTATGTTGAACAGTGGGTTTACATTTTAATTCTACTCTGATGCATGAATTTATATGTTTCTCTTTGTTATATGAACGCAAGTAAGAATATTTGTTTATACATGATAATTATAATTACATGTTAAGACGATACAAAACTAAGAGAATCTGAGTAAATACAAAAGTAAGAGAAATTAAAGAGGCGTGTAAGTGCCTGGTCTATCTATTTAGGGTCCGTGAAGGATGACTAGAGACTTTTGCGGAGGCTTCCATGATGAATAAGAGAAATACTTTGATAAGCGTTAAAGAGCTTATCGTTTTGCATGAAGGAAGGGTTAGGGCATATAACCGACATCACAAACATCTCAAGGTGCGGAAACTTGGTTCCTTCATCCCCCCATACTGCTTCGGGTGAGACTTCGGTCTACCCACTGATTGATGCTGAAAGGGCCCGTAGTGTAGGGATTTGCTTGGCTGCTTAACGCTAAACCTGGGTCAAGGAAAATCAAGCCAACAAATGGTTCCGTTGCTGGGATGGATATACAAGTCAACAGAAGAAAGAACTAGTGGTGTGCACGACAGAATTTTCTGTCATTGCAGGGCACTTGTACAAAATGGGATCAAATGAAATATTACGATGTTATGTTCCAGAGTTTGAACAAAACAACATCCTCACTAAGGCTCATGATAGAGCAGCGGGAGGTCATTATGCAGGAAATGCAACAACACAAAAGATTCTATGCGTTGGGTTGTGGTGGCTAACTTGGCATAAGGATTGAAAAGTATACTATAGGGCATACGATGCATGGCAAACAAATGGAAGACCCACACGCAGGGATGAGTTGTTGTTGAATCCGCAGATATCGTAACAACCATTATAGAAGTGGGTGGTTGACTCTATGGGTCCAATTTAGCCTCCAAGAAAGAAGACGGGTGCATAGTACATCATCACCATGACTGAGTACTTAACCAGATGGGTGGAGGTGCAGCCTATGAGGGACTGTAAAAGCACAAAAATAGAAAAAATCATCTTTGAGTACGTGTTAACAAGGTTTGGTGGTCCAAAAATTTTAATGAGCAATCACAGTACGCATTTTCTTAATGAGAGGATCAGTGCAATAATCAAGGAATTTTAGGTTTACCATCAGAAGAGCATGCCATATCATCCACATGCTAATGGGACAGTGGAAGCATTTAATAAAATATTACAGAGCGCGCTAACAAAGGTTTGCAATGCTCAAAGAAATGACTAGGATGTGCGCATTCCCGCGGTGCTATGGGCTTATATAACGACTTGCAAGAAGTTGAATGAACAAACGTCGTTCATACTATTTTATGGTGTAGAAGCTATGATGCCGATGGAGAAAATTATACCTAGTCTGCACATAATGACATTCACAGGTATGGAGGATCGCGGAGCCATGTAGGAGGGTCTCACGAAGCTAACAGAACTTGAAGAGGATTGATTTCTAGTTGGATTCCATCAACAAGTTCAAAAGGAGTGTGAAAAGGCATGGCACGATCGACACGTCAAACTGCGCAACTTCAAGGTAAATGATTTAGTTCTATTATATGACAACTTGTTTGATAAATTTCTAGGAAACTTTTGGATGCATTGGCTGGGGCCCTATGTCATCAAGGAGGTTACCAGTGGTGGAGTAGTTCAATTGGTAAAGTTGAATGGAGAGCCGTTCCCAGGGAACGTGAATGGCAGCCGATTAAAGCCATACACCGGTGATCTGGCTAGATGAATACATGATGGAAACATAGTGCTCCAGGTAGCTAAAAGGAGGCGCGAGACTATAAAATACATTGCCCGAATTGGAGAGTTTCTCGATTGGGGAACTGCACAGAATGAATGTCACAGTGTCAACAGAAACGCGTGGGGAGCTATGCTACCAAAGAAGGGACCACACAGGGAAGTCGGAAAGTGACCGTTATGGTCACTGTTCATGACTTGACAATGGGAAAATGGCTAAATGGAGTGGAGGGGTAACATTTAAGTCAGAATTTAAGGGCAAGATATATAAAAATTTGCTGCCAATCCAACATTTATGAACGAATTTTGGGGGGAACGGTCAGATTTGAATTTGAAAATGCGTATAAACTACAGGCGGTTTCCCAGCGAAAAACACTTGGCATTTTGAGAATTGAGGTGTTGATCTCTTAGGCGTGTATGAACCGTGAGTACTTTGAAGCTTTGATAGTAAGTTCAGTTTTTGAGAAATTGCCAAAGGAAACGAAGGAGTTGTTGTCTAGTATCGTGTCGGCGCTCGCAGAAACCGTGAGTGCTGGAGAAGCAATGGTAGCTGAGGAAGATGCCCCGGAGATAGCGACTGTTGAAGTACCTACAGAGGTACCCAAATCACTGAGGTCGCCTAGGCTAAGGCCTATGCTAACCAAAGAATGTCTGAAAATGAAAGAAATATAAGTAGAAAGTGACACCGCCGGTGTCAGTGTCACCCAGAAAACACCCGTAGAAGGAAAAGCCCACCACGTAGGAGAAGGGAAAGGTAGTTGACTTAGAACCTGAAGAAGACAGTGAAGAAATCAATATGGGTGGGGATGAGATTGACATGGGGGTTGAGGAAGTTGACATTGAAGGGTCCAACCCTATCTCTAAACTATCCAAATACATTCCCCCATGTCAAGGTAAGGCAAAGGTCCCCATGGATATTGAGGAGAGTAAGGTCACGCTACATACACCGTTGCTGCCAGACAAGATCACATTTCACATACCACACCTAACGCATGTCCCCCTTTTAAAGCTGGAGGATTAGGCTTTGGCTGATACAGAGTGCTTTCCATACTTAGCGACTTTTTAGTTCATGTGCCATGTCTTCTATAAGGACACTAGTATGACCATGCTAGAGCCAAGGAAATGGATAAAAGGAGTGGACAAGGTAGGACTGCTAAAGATGCTATGGGTGCCGCATTAAAACCATGTGCCCATAACCATGAAACTGATCAAAAAAACGGCTATGCTTGGTGCACGATGGGTGCCTATGGTTAGAAGAACCAATATCAATCACTGACATGCTAATCCATAGGATCACTTGGCTGCCGCATTCAAGACTAAATCCAGCCATGGCATTTGGCGGAACGACAGGTGAGCTTGACCTCGCTGAGCAAATGAAGGACAAATGTAAGCTCGTCAAGAAGTCTCGTGGCTACTCCATTTCTAGTATAACTGACCTTGCGGTTAGAGTAGCCACCCGGATCCTAGGAGGGAAAATTATGAGAATGTGTCATGCAGATGAAGTGTTAGAACCAGTTGTATCATTAGTGGCCCATTGCACGGAGGACGTACAATTCAACTGGGCATGCTACCTTTGCAGTGAGTTCCTCATGAACTGCGGAGAGGCGCATGACCACAGCAAAAATTTACACTATGCATGGCTGCTCCTATCCATAGTGATGGTTGCATGAGAGTTACCGGAGGATAGTTAGTTTCCTCCAGTAATGTAGGATTTACTGTAATAAGCGAAGTTCGCTTCACTCTGGGTGACCAAGGACCCCCAAAGGATTAAGGATAGCAAGATATTTTGGATCTTGATGGAGACGAGTATCAACATGGCCATCAACCGCAAACCATAGTTGTCACTGAGTGACTTGGACAAGTTGGCAGAGTATGTGGAGTTCAAGACAGACTTCCATTGTGTCTCCATACGAGGGTAGAAGGACCCTAAGAAAAATTGGTGTGACCTTCCATACCTCACCACAAACGATCTGACAGTGGCGGTCCTCTACCACTGGCCAGCAGAGTGGTGCACGACCTCAGACTTGACAGTTGGGTCTAGCAAGTCTGCAGTGAAGCATAAGAAGGAAGAGGTCAGACTAAAGATGGGACAGTTGGTTGAGAAGAGGAGGAAAGAGGCTGAGGATAAAGCCAAAGTGGAGCTTGCTGCCAAAAAGCAGAAAGAAGGGTAGGAAGAAGAGGACGAGCACGACTCCGACAAGAGTCAGAAATCTCCTTCCCCAAAGACAAAAGAGGAAGAGTAGCAATCCGACCAGGGAGGAGCAGACCCAGAGACTACTCTGTTCTGGGTTAAGCACAATAGGGAGCAGAAGAAAGTAGGGTCTCGGAAGAATTCCAAGGTTATAAAAACATCCCTCAACCCAATCACCTTGACAGAGGGTGATTTGAATGACATTGGCAATGTGGTGAGGGATGTGATCGCAGAACTGCTACAACAGTTCGTGCAGTAGTAGCAATAGGCCTTGGGTGCCATTCAAATGGGTTTGCGTGAGCTGCAGATCCAGGCGTCACAGGTATAGACCAGTGTGGGGTGAAGCAGCGTGGCGTCAACCAGTTTGGCACCTAGAATGTTGGAGGCAGCATAAATGGTGTGCACGCTAGATCCCCGAGCCATAGTGCTGCTAGATGGAGTGCTAACTACAGAAGAAGAAGTTGACAGGGCCATTCTTAGGTCCCTCAAGAAGGTTGGGCTAAATTTGGCCGTGCTTCCAAGTGAATCCCTTCACACCTTGCAAGATGGTGTGATCGCCGAGCTTCGGGCTCAAGAATAGTGTGCCCTGAATGTTATCATTGAGTAAAAGGTGAACACCACTCAGTTGGTTGTATAAAATAATTCTGCCATTGAGCTTCTTATGGCCACCACAGAAAATAATGAGCACATGACCAAGGTGGTAGCTGAGGCATGCAGGACTGTACCAGAGCTTGATATTCCTGAAGATGTGCTAATTGATGTGAGAATTCGGAAGATTGCTTCCGGAGTGCGTGATGCAATAACAGAGCTAGCTAAGGTCCAGTTTGAACTGAACCTTAAAAATATAGAGCTCAAGTTGAGGGCCCAGCCTTCGACTCCACCAGAGGTTAAATAACAGCGTTCGACTGATGTCAAAGATGCATTAGCAGCTATAGATGTCGTCGTGAAGGAGTGCATTGTGCTCTTCGAGCAGTAGCTCGAAGTAGTCACCAACCTACACGAGGATGCCACTATGCAGAGGTTGGAAACTAAGGTGCGGAAGCTGTAGCAAAGATATGATGAGGTTAAAGAGACATCGCGCACCATCGCCATTACACAAAGGTTAGTGAACCTACAGGAAGAAAAGGAATTGAAAGAACAGGTGGGTACAACTCAGCACAAGGAGACAGTACTCAAGGCCATATTGGGGCCTTGGCTAGGGGAGGCCTATGTCCTCACTACCTCCATTGAAGGGAAATTGGCCAGTCTATAGGCAACGCAACAGAAAATATAGGAAAACAACGTAGAGCCAATGATGGAGCAACTGGTCAAGCAGGTGAAGCATACGACAACATAGTGCATTGCCAAAGTCACAATGGTACAGGTGGAGCTGGGAGGTCTTCATGATAAGATATTCGTGCCAACAAAATGACTCAAGGGCGAGTCGCCAGATTTGTGTTGGGGGCCCGTTGGGAACGAGTCCCGTAGGGTAAATTTTTGGGTTAAAAGCCCAAGTTTTCGGGCTAAAGGCCCAATTTTTGTATAAAGAATGTAAAGTATCTGTATTTTGTGGCCACAGAGTGTGAAGATGTAAGCAGTCAAAAAGGGGTTCCACCCTTAGTTTAGATAGTTTTTGTTGGCTTGATGAGATCAACCCCTTGGTCCACAGACCATGGGATTGTATAAAAAGGGAGTCTTAGAAGAGTCTAAGGCAGTAGTTCATAAGTTTTTGGTAGAATCTTGAGAGATTTTATGGGTCTGTGAGGGCTAAGAGTGAAGAGTCTTAGTGTAGGAAGAGGTGTTGCAGCTAAGTGTGAAGAGGTCTAGGGTAGAAGTCCACAGCTAAGTGTGCAAACCCCTACAACTATGTGCAAGGTAGTCAGGGTCAATATTGGAAATCTGGATTATCAATAAAGAGAAGTATTCTGGAGTTACTTGTGTATTTTCCTTATGTTAATTGCATGTGATTATGTTATGTTGAACACTGAGTTTGTGTTTTAATGCTACTCTGATGCGTGAATCTATATGTTTCTCTTTGTTATATGAACCCAAGTAAGAATATATGTTTACGCACGATAATTATAATTATCTATTAAGACAGTACGAAACTAAGAGAATATGAGTAAATACAAAAGTAGGAGTAATTATAGAGGTGTGTAAGTGCCTAATCTATCTATTTAGGGTCCGTGAAGGATGACTGAAGACTTTCGCAGAGGCTTCCAGGACGAATAAGAGAAATACTTTGATAAGCCCTAAAGGGCTTATCGGTTTGTGTGAAGGAAGGGTTAGGGCATATAACTGACATCACAACCATCTGAGGGTGCGGAAACTTGGTTCCTGCATCCCCCCATACTACATCGGATGAGACTTGAGTCCGCGCTCCGCGGATTGATGCTAAAAAGCCCAATAGCGTAGGTATTTACTTGGTTTCTTAACGTTGAACCTGGGTCAGGGCCCATCAAGCCAACAATAATCTTGTACACATTTTTTTTTATTAATCAATATAAAAAATCCATGTTCTCTTATAACGTTTATGGTGAAATTTTCTAGCATTTTAACTTTCTAAAATTTTCGAAGTCAGAAGTCGACCAATATTTCCATTTCAACAAGTTTTGTGGACAAGGTGTCGGCCGCGACTTCATATCGTGGTATTTTGGTATGTTGGATTGCTATTGGAATGAACATTTAGCTAGCAAAGAAAATAAGCTTGGCCTCAATCAGGCCCAATACATAGACACAAGTAGTTGTTAATTATTAAAAATAAATAACTAAACAATTGTTCAGACTGGGTTGCAATGACTTTTAAATCCATTATTTCATGAAAGTGAAAACTATAAGTAAAATTTAGAGGAACCAGACAAATAAATAGAGTATATTCATCTATTTATGGGTTGAGGAATCATAAGAAGCAAAGAAGCATGCTTGCATGTGAAAATATCAAAATATTTATTGCGGAATCACAGCTCGCATGTGTGCTTATAAATGTCATTGAATGCAAAAAACAAGTTAAAATATGAAGTTATATGAAATTGCAAGGTAGAAGCTATCCACAACTAATAGAAATTTATTTAAAATGTGATCTTATAGAGAATTTTGTTTAAAAGTCAATATAAAAGCTCAATGTTCTCCTATAATGTTTACGACAAAAACTTTTAGTATTTTAGCTTTGTAAAAGTTATGAAGTCGGAAGTCGACACATCTTTCCATTTCCACAAGACCCATGAGCAAGGTACTGCCCCCGACTCCATATCATGTTCTTTTAAATAGTTGGGAAATCACAAGGAACATACTTGCCTATATTTACAACATGATACACTGACGACATAGGTGGTAGTAGTTGTTGTTTTGGAAGCATTTGTATCTAAGCAGATATTTGTTGGAAAGGGATTTGAATTAAAATTTTGAAGCGTTTTACAATTCTTTTATGTTTGGGTAGTTTTGGGAATGTGTTTTTGTCTTTTGAGCGATTCAATTTTATTTGAAATTATATTCTATGTATGAGTTATATTAGTATATTTTTCTTTTATGTTTGGGTTCTTTTCTAGTGCATCTTGACCGGTTTTATTTAAAACTATAGTTTTATCTTTGAGTTATTTTGGTACATTTCTTTTATCAGTTTTTTGGAAATTATTCTTTGTTACGTTTGAGTTTATTTGTTTTTTTTATTCAATTTTGTTTTAAATTTGAAAAATATTTATTTAACTTATAATCTTAGACATTGTACTCTAAAATATTAAACTTATTTACATACTTAAACTTACTTTTATATATATTATATTATATATATATATATATATATATATATATATATATATATATATCTTCTGAAAAATTATACAACCAAATTAATTAAAAATTTATATAAAATGATTAAAACTCTTTTATACTTTTAAACTCTTTTATCAATTTATATTTAAAATACACCTTTAGAGTATATTTAATTTTTGGTTTATAATATGATTTATGTGAAGCTCTTTTTTACTTTTTTCGTTGAGCATCCTTCTTTTTTTTAACAATAGTTTTAAATTGTATGAAGCGATTGAATTGTTAAGTTTTATTAATTTTACTTAAGATTGAGGATGATTATAAAATCAATTAAAATTTAAATGAGTGTTTTAAATAATTTGATTAAACTTTATAAGAGTAAAAGGGACATAGTTTAAAGTGACGTGAATGCAAATTTAAATTTTATTTTGTTTTAATTTTAATTCTATTAATATATTTTGTAAATCAATTATTTGAAATATTAAATAATTAATTAAATTTAAAATTAATTAGGTTAGTATCATATTCCAAGAGGTCTCTTCGACTTCTCATGAAAATTGGCATTCATTTGAGGCTTTTCCACTTCCTCTCAAGTGAATAAGCTAAGTTCACATTACCCCAAAGGATTATGTTTCCAAGACCCCCCTCCCCCCTTAATCCGAAGGAGTGTATATGAGTCCAAGAAGAGAGATGAATATGGAATCCAATGGTTGGATGTGCTCTCTAAAATGGTGAGTTAAAGAATACCACAAACCAAATGGGTTGTCTCTACTCTATTGGTAGAAAAGGTTGGTCTTTTCATTGTGAGTTTTACCTATTTCGACTAAAAATAAATAAACTTCCTTAAGTAGTCATGAGGGAGATCAATTATGTAATTGTAGTGTATTAGGAAGGGTGATAATTATTCAATCTTTGGATATGTGTATACGAGCTTCATGGTAGATGATTTATGTATAAATCACGGGTTCTTATTAGTTGTGACTACACAATTGAGGACTTTCTCCCTTTGGGGCACCTTCTATAAGGATGTCATTATTCGAAAGTGTTATCTATCTAGGTAGAAATATTTGGAGGGGGCCTAATATCTTAATTATTTGAGGCCTCCTTTCATGTTGTGTAACATGGACAGTGAGACGCATAACATATTGAATAAGATTCAACAAATTTAATAGTAAATATTTACTTTGTAGTTAAAATATAATGAACTTCAGTCTAGCATTAGTCCATTGTGGAAATGTTAGTCAACCACAAAACTCTGAAGCAAAAAGTCAAGGACAACTTGGATAGTCTTCATTAGCAGGTTGAATATTTGCAATTTCCTCTTAGTGGTCATTAGAGCTTTCATTTTCTAGAAACAAAATATTGATCTTCCTAATCTCAATGCCCTATTCAGTCATAGTCCAAGTAATATGAGCCTGAAGATTTCATCCTTCTCCCTCATAACAGTTAATATGGTTTTTAAGTGTTGTAAAATTTTGAATGTGTTTTGTAAAATTTATATCACTAGATATAATACACCTATGGGAAGTTTGGATTTTTTTTCTCATGGGCATGTGAAGAAGCCTCTTACATACAGAATATCCTTGGAAAATGTCTCTTTCTTGATGTAACTACTACACTCTCAACACAAATTTAGGAATATATTTTCTCATTCTAGTTAAAAAAAAAAACACTCCGACAAGAAGGTCTAGTTATAGAGCACATTAAATACATAAAAAAGTTGAGTCTAAGGGTAAAGGAAAATTCATAAGATAATTTTGTAGACATATTTATGGGAACCTTAAAAGGAAATGATCCAACATAAGGTGTATCTCCTTGAACCTAAATCTCTAGAGCATGCTTTTAGTCTAGAAATGAAAGTTGAAAGTGAACATATGGCTACTAGAAAATTGGTCATTAATAACTATAGAGAAAATCATTCTTCCTTTTTGAAATTGACAATGTTGACACATAAGAAAATGGGCAAAACAAGAGAAAAGGGACTATTATCACAATTTTAGTTAATATTTTTAAAGTGCTGACAGTTTCAGTGTCAGCGCCAACTTGTAAACAATAGGGTAAAAGCACCAACAAATAAAATATCAGCTCTATTGTGGATTTGTAGAATAAAAATGCACTGAATCTATAAAATTGACAAATTAAACACTCACAGATGGATGATCAGTGTTTGAAAGAAATTTCAAGTTTGGATGGTCAAGATGAAAAGGCACTAATGAAGCACACACTAGTGAAGGAGAGGGAACTTGATCAAGTGAGCGTTGACAAGTAATTTATCAGTGACAAAACTCATTTTTTAATTCTTGTTTTTCATGTAAAACAGAGTAACTTAGGGCACAATTTATTAAAATATGGGAACATTGTTTCAAAAAATGAAATAGGTTTTTGTCAAGAATGAGCCCATTAACAAAATTTCTCTCATGTTTTTCACATATATTCCAGTTGGAAGATTCAAAGGTTTATTTGTAGCCCATTTTTCCAGATTTAAATATTAAACAATTTCATGTTTTAGTCATCAACTTTGGGTGTGATTTTCTATATGTTGAAAATTAATTTTCCAAATATGAAAGATGATTTTGTTGAAAATGAACCCATTAAAAAAAATCTCTCTTGGTTTTTGCAAAGGTGTCATGGTTTGATAGCTACAAAGGAATATTTGGAGCCTATTTTTTAGGATTTCGTGAATTTTCTTTTCTATATTAACAAAAATTTCTAATCTTCTTTCAGTTCAAGATCCATCTCATCAGATTCGGCTTGGGCATTAAATCAACAGATGACAATCAGATCGACATCCTCAGGAAACACCTTTGTATTCAAATGCACAAATTTGGTGAAGGATCAACTCTTTTTTGCAACTAATTCTAGATTTAGTTTAATTTTAATTTACGATTTGATTTTGTTTCCAGAAAGAGAGAAACAGTTTGGGATAGTATTTGTATTATTTAAGAAAGGCTATGTAATATAATAGGGGTTCAGTTTTTGTTGAAAAACGTATTGCACACTGTGTATTTTGGAATATTTTAATGAAGAAAGCCTGAAACTACAACATAAATTCGTGTGTTGGGTGTTATGTATTTGTTTTCTCCATTTTGATTTGTTTCTTTTTGCCATGATGTATGATATTCTAATGATTGAATGAAAGAGCACAATAATAAAAAAATAAAAGATAAAAATTGTTCATTTCAATGCTTTATTTATATATTCAATTGTTTGCATTCTTCTTTCTAAAGCTAGTTTTGGAATTCATCTATTTGATGCTCCTTCTCAACGGATTTCTCCTCTCATATTCTACCTTTCATTACACCAAATTAATTCATAATTTCTTAGCTACCTTGCCTTTGTTGATTGCTTTAGTGTGATATTACATTAAGTCAAAATAGACTCCATCTTCCAATGGTGTTTCTTTTTCCCCATATTCCAACCACACCAACAAATTTTACATTAATCTAGCAATAGAAAATTTAACGGACTTGCTACCGTTGTGACCTAGGATAGTTGAGTTTAAGGAGAGATCCCCCTCCAGATTGAGGGGCCAACTTCAATCCCAAAGTCAATAGAGGTTACCTTATATTTTTTCCCCACAACAAGGCTTTTCTCTAAGTGATAATAGGGACTATGTTATTATTGTGACAACAAGTATAGTAAGGGGCATAAATTTCATGAAAAAATATTATTTTGCATATGCTATGAATATGAACGAGACCAAGAGATGGAGTTGTCACAAGAACTAGATCTATAAGAGACTACTCCACTTTTCATGCATTGGTAGGTATCAATACTCCACAACCCCTTGAGATAGAAGGATATATAAAAAAATGAAAAAGGTAACAATGTTGATTGATTCACGTAATACCCATAACTTCTTCAATTTACAAATTGCAAAAACTTCTTAATTTCTTTGTATATATAGCATAATTTCAAATAATGATTGAAGAGAAAGTATCATAAATTATTTATAGAAGTGAAAAATTTCAAGATGAATATTGGGAGGGAGTGGGGCATATTTATTGGATTGCCCCATGTTTGCAATCAAAATGGATGGTGTTGATGTTGTGTTAGGGTCCAATAGTTTCAATCATTAGGAACAGTGGCCCTTAATTATCAAGATATTTTCATTAGATTTTCCTTAGAAGGAAAGGAAATTGAGCCTAGAGGTATCCAAGAGAAAACATATAACATGATAAGCTCTAATAGTATTAAAAGTTTTCCAAAAAATTACACCATAGTGTAATTACACAATTTTGTTCATCATATGTTCAAACATCTATATCCTTTTCTCTAGTGGATATCCAAAATGTTATCAACAATCATTACAAGCTATTTAGAGCTATCCCTAAGGGTCTTCCATTTACTTGAGATCATGACCATGTTATTCATTTGCAACCTAGAAGTACACCACCTAAAATTAATCCTTATAGGTATCCTTATGCAAAGAATATTGAGATTAAATGTATACTTCAAGAAATGATAGGGGTTATCATCATTCAACATAGCTATATTTATTTTTATTCATTAGAGGTGGTGGCTATAAAAGAAGATGGTTCATGACATATGTGTCTAGATTATAGGAAACTCGAAAAAGTTAAAGTCGATGATAATTTCCTATTCCTATCAATTATTAATTATTAGATGAACTGCATGGAGAAATTTTCTTACTAAGTTGCATCTCTATTTAGGAAATCATCAATTCAAAATGAGGCAAGAACACATTCCCAAAATTTTCTTTAGAAAACATGAAGGTCATTATGAGTTTTGGGTTATGCCATTTGGATTTACAAATTAATATTCAACATTTCAAATCTTGAACAATTTTATTTGCAAACCCTTCCTTAGAAATGTTGGGTTACTAACTTTTGATGAAATAATAATCTACAACAAATATTGGGAAGAGCATGTGCGAGATGTTGGCAGAGTCTTAACAATATTTGAAGAGAAGCACCTATATGCAAAGCCTTCCAAGTGTTCCTTTGGGGTTCATGAACTGGAATATTTTGGTCATATTGTATCTTTTGAAGGTATTGAAGTGGATCCTAATGAAATCAAAGCTACGAGGGAATGGCCAATCCCAAATACTCTGAAGAAACTAAGAGGATTCTTAGGATTGACAAGATATTACCACAAATTTTTCAAGAATTATGGTCAAATAATAGCACCTCTAACAAAAGTATTGAAGAAATCATTTTCTTAGATTAAAGAAAAAATCAAACATTTTGAAAAGCTTAAACAGGCTATGTGTACATCTCCCATCTTAGTGACACTTGACTTCAAAAATACGTTCATTGTGGAGTGTGAAGCCTTATGCCATGGCATTGGTATAGTTTTATGCAAGAAGGAAATCCCCTTTCCTTTGAAATTCGTGATTTTAAAGTAAAGTAGTTATTCAAACCCATTTATAAAAGAGAAATGTTGGTCACAATACATTCTATTAAGAAATGAAATCTATACCTAATAGGAAGACACTTCAAAGTAAAAATATATCATGATAGTTTGAATTAGTTCTTGGAAAAAAGACTATATTTATAGGAGAAACAACAATGGGTTGCAAAGATGTTGGGTTATGACTTTGAAATTATCTACAAATGGGGAAACATAATTATTGTGGAAGATGCACTCTCAAGGAAATATGATGACACAAAGGGTTTAATATGTGTTATTTCCATTCCATAATCTAATTTGGTGGAAGAAAAAAACATAGATTAGGAGGAATATGAGATGGTATGCAAGATCATTGAACATCTACAAGACGACCCCCATGCAGTAGAAACATTTATGTGGAAGAAAGCTTTGTTGTGGTATAAGTATCACTTACACTTATGTAAGAATTCTCAAATCAAATAGAAGGTCCTTTTGCAATTACACACTCTCATATAGGAGGACATTTAGGGGTTTTGAATATATACCATAGGATCAACATTTATTTATTTAATTATTTATTTTTTGGAGGAATTAAAGCAGATGTGCAAATGTTTATGGCTGAATGTGTGGTATGCCAAAAAAATAAGGGAGAAACAATCGAGGTTGAAAAAATCATACAACCATTAACCATACACAACCAACATTAGGAATAAGTTTCAATGGATTTTATCACATGATTATGCAAATGTGAAGGGAAAATTGTCATTATGGTAGTGGTAGATAGAATGGCAATTATTCCCATTTTTTTTCTCTTTCTCATCCTTCTAAAGAAAGTACAATGGAAAACGCATTCATGGAAACAATCCAAAAGCTACATAGAATATATGGAAGATTATTGTAAGTGACAGAGATCCAGTTTTCATTGGAATTTTCTTAATAAATTATTTTCTTTTTTGGGTACTCAATTGGTCACAACTTATTTTACCATCCTCAACTTGATTGAAAAAGTCATATTGTGAATACATGTTAATAAGGATATCTATGTTTCTTTGCATATTTTAATCAAACATAGTGGGTCAATTGGTTTCCCTTGGAAAAATGGTGGTACAACACATCCTTCCATACTTCACCAAAAATGTCACCATTTATGGAAATTTATGGATATCATCCTCCATCCATCATATCACCCTTGAAAGAGAATATAAAGGCTTAAATGGGAAATGACTGCATACTCCACCAATAAGAGATTCTCAAATTATTGAGGAACAATTTGGTTATAATATCACAAAATAACAACAAGCATATCAACATTACAATGAAAGAGAATTTTAAGTGTAGGATTCTGTATTTGTGAGATGACAACCCTATAAACAAATGTCCCTCAAGTAAAAAAAAAAGGATGATAAATTAGCGCCAAGGTATTATGTCCCCTATAAGATGTCGTAGAGGATTAGATGGATTTCAAATTGGAATCACCTCCATATTCACATGTACATCTTGTCTTCCATGTTTCTTGCTTAAAGAAGGTAATTAGTGACAAACTCTCAATGCAATCTATTTTACCAAAAATTAGTGAAGAAGGGAAATAATACTAGAAGCATAAGCAATCTTGGAAATAAAGATTAAGTTGCTTAGAAATTGAGCAATTATTAAGTACCTCATCAAATGGAAGAAATTATCAATGGAAGAGGTGACATGGTAAGACAGGTTTTTCATGCAGAAACACCTATAGATAGTCAAGTTTTGAGGACAAAACGTGTTTAAAGGGGAAGGGCATGTCAAAACCTATATAAACCCTATGTTAAATCTTTAAACCCCTTGTTAAGCCATAAATATTGAGCAATTACATTTATATTTTTATATTATTATGTATGCTAGAAGCTTTCATTATACCATTTTATTATAATTCTACCCTTTGTATCATATACATATACTAAGGAGACTGGTCTTAGGATAATAAAATATTGGCTTATATCTTGTATTCATTATAAAAGTATTTCCCCCTTTGAAGTGGATCACAATTATTGATTTTTTTTCATTTTAAGGAGGAAGATTCAAAAGAAGTTCTATTAACCAAAAGCACTTGATTTCGACAAAGATAACGCTAATTTATTCTTAAAGGATTTAAATACTGAATTAAATCTCCTATTAAATAAGACAAATATTAGTGATTTATACCATCATTTTACAACTCTTTCTAATTCCATCAACAAATTCTCTATTAAGGTGTTGTATAAAAAGTAAAATAAAATTTCCAACCCTTGGTATGATAAAGAATGTATGATTGCTAAAAAATCCATTGGGGATTCTTCTAATGATCCCTCAAAATTTGATAAGAGAAAAATATACAAACCCTAATAGAAAAGAAAATTTATGTTATATAAATAGAAATTAAGGGAAGATTTTTAGTGTATCTAAGCTAGATCCTAATAAATTATAGAGGGAAATTTTGACTCAAAAAACTAAAGAAAACAATATGATTCTCTAGAGCAACTGGAATTCCTACCTTAAAACATTGTATGAATCCCTTGATTTCATGGACAAAATTTAGACCATTTCCATAGAGGAAGAAATTTTTCAATAAATGACATTTTATTTTAGGTTAGGTGGCTAGAAAAGTGGAAAGTTGATGACATTGAAGCCTACCAATAAAAAACCTTAAAAATGGAGGACTTATCTCCATCACTAACCTCCACAAGAACTTTATTTTAGAACTCAAGAAGGCTTCCCTAAATCCTTGACCCAATTCCTCTTTGTGCTTGTTTTTAAAGGTGTAGATAATTACAATCCCTTTAACTATAAGATTATTATGATTAGACCATTTCATCCAAGTTATTATTATTTTGGAAAAAAATGATTAGTGTATCACTAAAAAGTCATAAGAAAAAAAGATAAATGTTAAGTTGCATTTACGAACTATAATCTAGGTATGGACCACCTTGTTACACTTAGAATTATTGTGAAGAAGTGTCACAATAATAAAACCATACTTTGTGATGTTTCATTGACTTAAAAAAGACTTTCGGCACAATTCCTAGGACTAACCTTTGGAATATGTGACCATTAGAACTGAAAGTTGCTCTTGAGTTGGGAGTTAACATGATAAAGTTATGCATGAACATTTATGCCAATTTTAGGAACACTAAAGTTGGAGGCTTGGATGAAATAAATTAATTGTGATATAGGAGTAAGTAGGTTGTATTGACCTGACTCTTACTAGTATAATCTTCATCATTGTACTTTAGATCTTCTAATTTAGATTGATGGTATTGTCCTTATGGAAAAGGGTTCTTATGATATCATAACCAACTAAAAATACTCAAGTATTTTTTCTCTAGTTTAGGTATGACTGTTGGAGTCATGATTACTGTTACACCAAAACCTGTAGATGTTGGTAAACAAATGCTTCTCTTGAGTTAACGGATCCTTAAGAGGCGGTTAAGCACATGTCACAAAACACACAAGGAGCGTTGGGTTATCTAATTCTCAACAATATCCCCCCAAACATGAGTCAGGGGTGTTTTTAACTCAAGACCTTTGGCTCTAATACCACTTTTTCGAGTCACAATTGTCGTTACACCAAAACATGTAGGCGTTAGTAAGTAGATACATCACCTGATTTATGAGTCCTCGAGAGATGGTTAAGCACATGTTGTGTAACACATGGGGAGTTTTGGATTATCCCGTTCCCAATAATAATCATCAACATTAACAAAACAAAGCTTATGATAATTAAATCCAAAAAAAATAATTTATGTTAATTTCATCTGTGATAACAACAACTTGGAAGAAGTATCTTCATACAAAAATTTCAAAATAGATCTTCATTATAAGTTTAACTAGGACTATAGCATTGCTAAAAAGTTAAATGGATGTTGAAAAGGTTATTATAGATTGGAAAGAAATTTTAGACAATCGGACATTAACTACTAGACCTTTGGCTATGAGACAAGGAAAAAATCCTCTTTGAGACTCTCATCACTCTTGTTATCTCATATGGTTGTGAAGTTTGGGGCTGCAACATCTTTAGAGAATCGTGGAGGAAAATAGAGAAAATCCAAAATCTTTTTATTATGTATAGTTTCAAAATTGAAGGTAATACGCCCTGGCCTATCCTCATAGAGTTGAGTATTTCCCCTCTTGAGAGAATGGTTATGAATAGGTTCCTAATACAGAAGAACAAGATAAATGACTTAGAAGACAAGAGACTTTCTAATATTGCTTCAAATTCTAGTCAAATAGGATCGAGTATTTCCCCTCTTGAGATAATGGTTATGACTAGGTTCCTAATACAAAAGAACAAGATAAATGACTTGGAAAACAAGAGATTGTTTATTATTGTTTCAAATTCTAGCTAAATCCACTTGCACCTGAAACAAGGGTGGCATAAATATGTCTAGACTTAGCTAAATCATTGGGGAATAAAGTAAGAGGTTCTAATGTAGAATAATGATAATATTGAAAATGCCATTAAATCTAAATTTAAGGAGAAATTATGGTGCAATAAATAATTAGAGGATAAAATAAATTAAGATACTATAAAGAGGTGAACAACCCCTGTAATTTGAATAGGGTAGATAAGAAAATTAATATTTCTAAAATAAACACAGGCTCTTACAAGCTCCATAATAAAATGGGTGGTTGGCATTTTTTGAAAATGACATAGGTCCAAAGAGATTTGTTATATTTATAATAATAAGGGGGTTGATGATTACAAATATTTATGCTCAAATTATTGTGGATGCACTCACATTGAATCAAAATTTCAAAATATTTTTTATAATATCAACTTTCCTAACATTTTAACCCATCAAAACTATGATACTTTATGATTTTTCTTAAAAGATTTAAAACACGATAATTTAAATTTAAATTTAAATTTAAAACAAACCCTTAATTTAAAAAAAAAATGAGTTCAATGATTGTTTTTACCACAACCATCATCATCACTCCTAAATTAATTAAATTAATCTTTAAACCATTTTTATAACAATTATAAAATCTCAATCTCCATTTTAACTTTTAAAATAAATGAACATCTGTTATTTAAAAAAAAAACAATTTCTAATCATCAAATATACTTAACCCATACTAATCCATTTTCAATATATATATATATATATATATATATAATATATATAGGATATGCGGAATATACATATTCTATCTATTACATCAAAGTTCATCATATCACTTGAAAGAATTGAACTTGGGTGGCGATGTTTCCAATATTCCTACAACCACTCAATAAATCCAAATTGACTAATACTTCCATAAATTTATCTAAACAATAATTTTTTTCATTATATATTATTTTTTATTCTTTTCATTCTATATTTATTATTTAGCTGTCAGTGGTATTATCCTTATTATCCTAGACAATAAGATATTGCATTGAGTTTTTGGGTCAAACTCATATTAATTTAGATTTAATAAATAAATTACAAATCTCTAAAAAATTTAACTTACACATTCAAATTTAATATTTATTTGAAAAATATTAAAAAAAAAAAATTCTTGCAATCTAATTGACTACCAAATTAAACATGTTATTAATTATTTTAATAAATTTATTTTATCATTCACCCGCTTCCATAATTCTGCCTTAAAATATCGCACTGCTTATTAGAGTACAGTTGCTCCTTAATATATTGTCGAGCGGCCCCACCTCTTTTAAAATATTTCACATGGATTGTTGGGGACTCTTTTGTGATGACTTGGTTCAACATTATTCTTTATAATTAATTATGGCAACTTTATAGGATCCTCGATCCACACCCTTTCGACAACCCCTATCCACCTAATTAAATAAAGAGTGGAATTTTGATATAATTTGTGTCCATGTTTGGAAATTCAAAAAAATAATATTTTAAAAATTTGGAAAAAATTATTTATGATAAATTTCCATCTTACTTTATTGGTAAATAAATTTATTTTATCTACACTAAGTCACACAATAATTTTCAACTAAAGAAAAAGTATTTACATAGCAACACTTTCCATCAACCAAATCCTAGCCATAAGATGTGATCACGGAATACATGAAAACAAGAGAATGAAAAAAGACAAGATTTTTACCCATCTACAAGTACGTTTTGTTGGAAATACTACACACCTACATGCAGACTCTTAGTTAGAGCATGGGACTACATGCAAGATTCCTTTTGCATGATTTACTCCTTGATTTGCTCCTTCTTTAACTCTGCAACTGGTTAGTTCTTCTGCATGATTTACTCCTTGATTTGCTCCTTCTTTCACTCCGCAACTGGCTAGTTATCTCCGGAACTTGTTGTAGGTGTTGAGTCTTCTCATTGATCACCACTATGGTGCATTACCTTGGGATCTTCACCCAGTAATGCTATATCATGAGCATTGTAACCTTTTTTCTAATGAATCATTCTTTTCTTCTTTCAATTTTCTTTTAATGTTTTTGCTTTGCAAAGCTGTGTGTTCAACCTTTACTAGCTAGATTCATCTGTGCAAGTTTTCTAACACATTTACATGGTATCGGAGCCCATAGGTTGCTAGATAAAAGGCGCACCAGTACTTTATTTTGCAGGTATTACAGCTTGGAGATCGAAGATCAACAGAAAAATGGAGTTTCCCAAAGCATCGATCCTAACACCGTACAACTATCACAAATGGAAGGACCAAATGGCTGGATACCTTCGTCATAAAGGGTTGTACAGGATTACCATGGCTACAGAAGTGGAACCCACTTCAGCCATAGAAATCCAAGTACCTCAACCGTATGGATGAGGCACACGGATCCATATGCATGTGCATCTCTCCAGAGTTGCAGTTTCATCTATCTGCCTGCAATACTCCTAATGAGATTTGGAAAAAGGTTGAAGATCTCTACGGGAAATAGGATGAGATGGAAGGACATCTTCTCGAAGTGGAGCTGCTATCATTAGATCCACGGAACTATGATAGAATTCAATACTTCTTCACCAAATTTAATGATCTATTGCTGCAACTCA
The DNA here is from genome assembly GCA_000404065.3 of Pinus taeda. Lineage (NCBI taxonomy): Eukaryota > Viridiplantae > Streptophyta > Pinopsida > Pinales > Pinaceae > Pinus > Pinus taeda. The sequence continues at coordinate 53,265 of APFE030809561.1, forward strand.
AGGGTTTTGGAATTGACAAATCCAAGGAGGAGAGTCGCTAAGTTCTCTCTATTATGTCAAAGCTCGGACCAGAATACTTCGTCTTTGTGTCTACATTTCATTCAGTAAGGCTTGCAACAGGTAAATCCTACACTATGCCTTCTCTCAAAGAATTTATTAAGTCCCTTATTTTTGAGCAAGATAAACTCATTGGCATGGGGAAAATCGAACCTCCAAAAGCACATGCACTTGTTGTGCATGATGGCAGCCACAATAAAAATCACAGATCTAATTCAAATCAGAAAAATCAGCAGCAAAAAGACAAGCGAAAAGCACATTCCCATCTAATAAAGGAAGGGTACACCAAGCCCTTCAATGACTCCTCCGGCTCGAGAAATGACAAAGGAAAGAAAGGAAAAAGATGCACCTACTGTCAAAGAGCATTCCATCCAAAATCCTCTTGCATGAAGAAACAAATTGACCAAATGGCAGAAATCCTTTAAAAGCACAACCTTGGGGACCACATCCCTCAAGGCGCCAAGGAGAAAACTGAGGATCCGCCACATGGGAAAGGTAACAATTTTCATGCTTTAGTTGCAATTAATTCTTCTCCTGATGCATGGATTATAGATTCTGGTGCATCACATCATATGGCTGCTACAAAGGAAGTCTATTCCTCTTTGGATGCATGCAAAGGACCTTCCATCCTTATGGGAGATGACTCACCTATTGAGGTCACCGGAAAAGGTAGAGTGGAACTTTTACACAGAAACTTTGAAGATGTGCTTCATGTTCCAAAACTTTCGGTAAACCTGCTTTCAATTTATCAGATCACTCATTCCGGCACCGGAAAGAGAGTGGAATTCACTCCAGATGCAGTGAACATATATGATCTACATAGCAGCTCCAAAATTGCAACTGGTGAGGTAAACAATGGAGCCAGATTGTATACATTTTTTGAATTTATTGAATCTGAATCTTCCTTATTGCTTACACATGCTGATGATAGTATTAGGCTTTAGCACGAGAGGTCTGGTCACTTAAATTACAAGTATATGCAGCAGCTAAGCAAGAATGAGATGGTGGAAGGCTTGCCAAATATCAGTTTCTCCAAAGGAGTTTGTGAAGGGTGTGTCCTTGGCAAACATCCCAAAGAAAAGTTTGACACCGGCAAGACTCATAGAGCATCCTCTCCTCTAGATCTGATCCATAGTGATCTCATGGGTCCTTTTCCTCATCCTTCCATCAACAAAGCAAGGTATGTGCTAACATTTATTGATGATTTCTCATGGTATACTTGGGTGTATCTTCTAAGGGCCAAATCTGAAGTTTTTGCGCACTTTGAAGATTTCAAAGCACTAGTTGAGACACAGTCAGAGAGAAAGATCAAAACCCTCCATACAGAAAATGGGGGGGAATATGTTAACATAGCACTTCGGAACCTTTGCTTTCAGTCTGGCATACAGTTGCAGTACACAGTTCCATACACTCCGTAGCAGAATGAAGTTGCTGAGAGAAAGAACTGATCTCTCAAAGATATGGCTTCCTACATGTTGCATGCTAAGTCACTGCCTCATAAGCTATGGGCTGAAGCACTTAATTGTGCTAACTACATCTAGAACAGATCTCCTCATAGGTCTGTCAAGGATCAGATCCCCTTTGAGGCTTGGAGTGGCACTAAACCAAAGATCACCCACTTTCGTGTTTTCGGCTCCCGAGCATGGGCCAAGATCCCCTCTGAAAAGAGGAAAACTCTTAATCCATAGAGCATTGAGTGCATCTTTGTTGGATACCCTAATGGTGTGAAGGGATACCGACTCCTCATTTCCTCTACGGACAAGCTCATCATTGAGCGAAGTGTCAAATTTGAGGAAAGTCTCTCACATGCACCTCAATTTCCACATGCAGACACCTTTTATCTACCTCATGTCCGAGTTGATGACTCAGTATACTCAGATGCAGATACAGAGCATGCAGATGCCAAGGTAGAGCATGCAAATGTAGAGATAGAGTCTTCAGATATAAATGATGATCCACATCCAAGTCTAGATCGGGCTTCCAGCAGTGAATCATATTCCCCTGTCATAAATCAGAGAACAAGGAGCTTATGTGAGATATATGCACAAGACCACCCAGCACCTAGAAATGGTCTTGTGGGGAATAATTCTGATCTGCAGAGGACTAGCTCAGAGTTTATTGAGCCTCCTCTTGTCCTCACTGCCACTGAACCATCGCCATCCTGGCATTGTCATTTGGTTCAGTCTTCTGATCCACAGTCTTATGCTGAGGCTACTGGGCATCCATCTTGGAAGTCTGCCATGGAGGAGGAATATAACTCCCTCCTCGAGAACCAGACCTGGGATCTAGTCCCCCTTCCTTCAGGAAGGAAACTTGTTTGATGCAAATGGGTCTACAGGACCAAGAGTGTTGCAGATGGGCAAATCATCAGACGGAAATCAAGGCTAGTAGCCAAGGGCTTCCAACAAGTGCATGGCATTGATTATGATGAGACCTTTGCTCTAGTAGCAAAGATGGATTCCATACACCTTACACTTGCCATTGCAGCTGCCCAGGGATGGGAAGTACATCAAATGGATGTGAAGAATGCCTTTCTTCACGGAGACCTATGAGAGGAGATTTACATGGAGCAGACACATGGTTTCATTCAGGATTCATATTTGGTCCATATATTAAAGAAATCTCTCTACGACCTTAAGCAGGCCCCGAGAGCTTAGTATGCGAAGATGGATCCTTTTCTCTTATCACAAAACTTTGAAAGATATAAGTCTGATCCGAATGTTTACATGCTCAAGGCACATGATTCTCTTCTTATGTTAGTTTTGTATGTGGATGATCTCCTAATCACTGGCAGCTCAGCTTCAGCCATTGCTACAGTCAAGAGGGCCTTGCATGATAGGTTCTTGATGACGAACATGGGTCCATTACACTTCTTTCTTGGTCTTGAGATTAACCAAGATGCCACAGGCATCAAACTCTCTCAGGCTAAGTATGCATGGGATCTGCTCGAGATATTTTGCATGGTTGATTGCAAGCCAGCACCGACTCCTTTTCTGTCTGGGGTCCGCCTTGAGGATTTAGGTGACACTCCATTAGTTGACAACACTCTCTACCGATAGCTAGTGGGGAGCTTATTGTACCTCACCCACTCCAGACCAAATCTCTCATATGCAGTAGGGGCAGTTTCCAGATACATGCACGAGCCCCATGAGCTACACTGGAATGCTGCCAAGCACATCCTCTGATATGTGCAAGGCACCATCACCTTCGGGATTCACTATGCAGTAGGCAGTGCATTGAATCTCCTTGGCTTCACAGATTCTGATTGGGCGGGAGACAACATTGATCGCAAGTCCACCTCCGGCTATTCACTC
>APFE030809564.1:0-10098 GCA_000404065.3 Pinus taeda
GTGCGTACTCCTGTAAAGGTCAAAAGGCGCGAGTTTCATCTTAAAAAAGTTACTTGTGGTCACTTCTAGAGCTTTCTAGAAGAATTTTTGACGTGTATTGAGCGCCTCCAGATGGTTCATGCATCCCTATGATAGAGGAACTTATCCCATCAAGAGAGGAGCTACCCCATCCAAAAGAGGGAGTATCCCATTGATGTTGGACCTGAATAACTTCCTCTAGAACACTATAAATACAGGCATTGGCCCAAAGGAGGGGAGGTTGAAAGCTGAACATTCCAAAGGGTAGATGCTGCTGGAATTAGGACTTCCTTGTAGAAGCTTGTGAGGAGAGATTACCATCCTTTCTTGTTTCATTTGGAAGTGGGTGAGCTTGTCAAAGTAGAGGAAAACTCTTGCTGGACCCTGGGAGAACTTGCACAACACCAAGGCTCAGGTTGTAATGGTTTCTTTTGTTTCCTTAATACAAATAAGTCCATTCTTCTCAATGATTTGTTGTTAATGAATTGTTTCATATACTCCTTGGTCTATATGTTGAATATGTTTTTGTTTTATGAGATATTCAGGTGTTATGTAATCGTTTGATTGTTAGTGTATGCAGGTTTCGAAGTGAAGGAGGAGCTCATCTGGATCGACGAGGCTAGACTACTACAACAACGTTGGACTTCAGGTAGGATCGAAAAAACACTTGGTTTCTCGTATGATAATGCATGTTTAGAGAAGGATTGCTCTTAATTGTCTTGTTTGTCACTAGAAAGTCTTAGGCTCCTAGGGAGGTTAGTTTTGTCAGCAAAAATAACTCTTTCTGCATGACAACTTGGTCTTCAATGGTTTGGAAATGTCAGTAACCTCTACCTTATGCCCAACGACTTCATGTTGTCCCTCTGACTCATGGATATTGATATTCCTAGGATCGTCCTCACCTTCTTCTGTGGTAACATTGTAGCACTCCAGAGCATGGCATAGCTGCATACTCCAGTCTGGCTGTACCCATGTGACAAGTTCTATAGGTGTTCTAAATATTGCAAGCTTGATTTCCTGTAATGCTTCATCAATACATTTGAATCCATCCTCAAAATTGAATGTTAACAAAAAGCTTTCCTTCAGGACATCCCACTCTATGGTTCCATGTCGCAACTTGGTTTTTAAATACCAGTTCATCATAATAGTATCCAAAGTGTGGCATAATATATGTACCCATTCAATTTGTGGTTCCTCTCCCCATTCTTTTGTCCAACGAGCCAGATGCTCATGTGGATCATCCTTGCCTAAATATTTTACAGTAATGCGGGTATTGGCATATCCAAAGGCATCTCCATCATCCTTCGATGCTCCTTCCAGCCTGCAAAATTGTTCTTATGTGTACCCCACCATCTGGCAAGCATAGTTCTCAGCGCAATTTCAAATGCCTGGAACTAATGCTCCTCTAGTACATCCCTTTCAAATTTATCAAGAAACAAATTTACATCTTCTAAGTTATCATAGTATGGTATATTGCATACCTCAATGGATATACAGTAGATTGATTTAGTAAGTTGATTTCATCATAGCATTGATACTTCATGCAATCTATTCTACCAATGCTTGAGCTCCTCATCCAAATCCGAGTTCCAAGAGTTGTCCTTTTCCTAAGTAATTTTTCCATCCATTGTAGGGTTGATCCAATCCTCATTCCACGCAGTAAGATTATATATCTACTCAATATCATCCTCCTCATAGTAATCCTAGATTGGTCCAGTATACCACGCACCCTCGGCTAGATCTAATGGAACAATGACTCTTACTTCCTTCTTCTCAAATTTCATGTTGTGCTTCTTCAGGTTGATGACCACATTCATATAAAACTCCCAATCAATTCCAACCAGTGTCGAGTAGGGATTACTATCATCCACTATTTCTATTACCTCAAAATCAGCTATAGTGCATGCCCCTTCAATGTCTATAGTTACTCCATGTAAGCGCCCCATAGGAATAAACTTATGTTGGTTCACCATTCATAGCTGAATTGGAGACCACTGTAGTGTCGTCTTTCCCATTATTTCCAAGGTTTGTTTAGGAAAAACATTCGCATCATATACCAAATCTAGGATCACCTGGTCCATTTCAAATTCTCTAATTTTTGCATTCAATCTCATCTCTCAACCAGTCCTTTTCTTACCTTTGTCTACTTTATGCACAACGCGTTGTTCAGGCAATAGCTTACCCTTGTCAATGCAGTTTTCAATTAACTCTTGCAATCCCTCCACTGCTTTTTGGTCCCTTATAAGTTTCATGCAAGTTTGTAAAAAGGATGTCAACACTGAGGATTTGTTTCCTATGCAGTAATGACCTCTTCAGGCTTCTCCGTTCGTGCACTTTGAGTCTTTGATGTGGAACCTTTTGAATCTGCAAAGGTCTTTTTCACCTCCATAAAAGTTTCCTTTGCCTTGTGAAAATCAAATTCGACACCCTTGTCAGCAACCTTGCATACCCATATATTTTATTTTGGATGTTTCCCTGCAGTTTTATCTTCCCCGGTAGCTATACCACTTCGCATAACTATATGAACATTACGCCCATCTTTGCGTGGTTTTTATCTCATCATTTCTATGTTCTGAGTGGTTGCTGGTTCTCCTTTTCTTGCATGTTTACGATGAGCACAAGAAAATATTCTATAATGTGGTCAAACTATCAGAAATATTAACAAGAGGGGTGTGTCAAGTTCTGATAATCTCATGCAAAGTGGTTTGGTTCTCCACAATTGTAACAAATAATATGTTCGTGACCTCTTCTATCTCCTCCCCCTCGTCCTCTTCCTTGTCCCTAGAATTCTTCGCACACTGCAAGTGCACCTTGATCCTACTAAGGGCATGTCTCATCCTATACTCTATATTTCATAGTTCTATCCATCATTAGCTCATAACTTCAGGAATTTTGCTCATCATGGCCTACATACTTACAAAAATTACAGAAAAGTTGTTGGGGAGTCTATACAAACTTTTGCAGTAAGTGACAACTGTATGTGGAGTGTTTCTTTGTTATTTGGCAGATAGAACACCATGGCACTACACCATTACTCGATCCAGCAGTACTTTTTGGCTTCAAGGGGGTAGGACCTCCCCCAGTTAGATAGTTCTGATATACCGGGTAATGATCCTTCTCAAGACCATGACCTTTGCACTTTAAGCACCATACTTTAGAACGAGTCTCATTTTGGACCTCTTTCCCCTTTTTGAGATCTTGCAACTCCATATGTAGGCTAGCCAACTACAACTAAATCTATTATACTCCCATATTGGTATCTTGAATAGGCAAAGCCTCCAACTTCATAGCAATTTCCAATGCTTCAGCCTGCGAACCAACCTTCTAATGTGACAATGGTAGTCTCAAACGAGGTAACAATGAAGAAATATACCAATCCTTATGTTGCTCATCCAAGATCTGTAGATTAGCCTGTTGTATCAGACATTTCAATCTTTTATCAAAATCCCATGCAGATTCATTCACCTTCTTCTTAATTTCTTTGACCTCAATCACAAACTAGGCTTGATATTTAGGCTTCCTGAATTCATTATTTAGCACATCTTTTGTTTCTTTTAATGATGCGGCTAGATGAGTCGTATTGTACTTAATATACCAACTCAGCACCCTGTCTTGCAATGTTGTGACTAGCTACGCTTTCTTTAGATCACCACCTATTATTTGTTGTGACGTCCACACAGCATCTACTACAAACCAAAATTGATCAGGGTCTCATATCCCTATACCCTTGAATATAGGCATCTTCATAGTGTTCGCCATACTGAATAGCTGAGGTGGAGGTGGAGGTGTAGGTGTGTGAGGCGGAGGTGATGGCAGAAGTGGAGTGGATGGATGTGGTATTCCTGTAATACCTTGATCTATCATCTACGGTGCACTTTGAGGGGTCTTCAAACTATTACTTTCTTCATCACTATCAGATTCTCCCAACAAAGGAATCTAATTAGCACTTGTATCTAAATCTCTTCTTAATGGTTTCCCACTTCGCTTAGCTCCCGTCAAGTCTCGTATAAACATCAGTTCAGTGGCATAACTCGTTTTTCACACAATATCATTTTAATTGAGGTTTTCAGAGACTTTAGATACTCACCTCTTGGTCCTTTGAAAAATCAGTATTCATCTTCACTATAACTAGCAGACATATCAATCGTGAACTCATTAATGAATCTGCCCAAAATACTATTGATCCAATAATTGACATCCTTCGTGACCTTGCTTTCTTATCCTTCCAAGCGCTTCACTAACTCTGGAGTCCACACAATGGGGTTATCTAGCTTCCAAGTAGGTTGACCATTCCCCAATTTAGCCAACAACTCATATAATTCACATGGAAAAGAGCATAATAAAACTTTGTGTTCCTCTTTATATAGATATCTCCACAACCACTCTTCTTTTGACAGGCGGGGATTCTTGTTTTCTTAGGCTACAAACTCGTGCACCTTCTAATCTATATAATTTCCGATCTCCTTCTTAGTTGGTATCCACTTATGCCACATCACACATTCCTTAGACAGATGCTAGTCTTGACAATGGAACCATTTGTTGGCTTGAGGGGGCTTGGACCCAGGTTTAAAGTTAATTGTGCTAACCAACAAAACCCTACACTACCGGACCTTTCGACAACCACCTGCGTAGTGAAAGTTGCAGTTTGACCTAAGGCAGTATTGGGGGATGCCAGAACCAGGTTTTTGCTTCCAGAGGGCTATGTGATGTGTTATTTCAAACTTAGGGATTTATCTTGAACCCTTAACTCTAAAAACCCGAAAATTACGGTGTTAACAGATAGAAAATTTATGCCCTTCGCCAATTACGCTAAACATGCATAACATCATATAAATAAAAAAATCTATGTCTTCGTGAATCTAGTAAGTGTTTTTCCTATTTAATTGCATTCAACAGATCATAAATACAATAAATTTAAAGATAAACAAAAATACGCAGATACACAGATAGTTTTTCAAAACAAGCCTTTATTATGCTACAAATCTTCAATTACAATTATTTTCAACCCTACACACACAGCTACAAGGGCCCACGCACTCAGCTGTAGACTTACCAAGGTCCCCATGCACACAGCTGCAGGAGCCTTCCCCTTTGCCCAAGTACAAAAACAGACTCAGATCATGCACTATCTTCTATTCCATGACTTTTTTATCTCCTTATGACTCTTCTATGACTTCTTTTTATATCCTTCTTCATTACAATACCATGTTCCGCAAACCATGGGCGGTTCTCAAAACAGTTTGACTCTTAACAAACTAGGGGATTTGACTTTGTAAAAGCCCCCTTTGACTTATATTGACCTGCACTACTCACGCTTCGCTCCTTAAAATGCGGAGACTTTACAATATTTGACAAAAAATTACAAAATTTGACCCAGGGGACCCCGTCCCAACACCATTGGATGCCCTTGCTAAGTAAAAACTACACCAATAGCATAGTCATAGGCATTTGCCTCAATCTCAAATGGTTATTGGAGGTTTTGTAATGTGAGCACCGTTGCAGAGAAAAGGAGATCCTTCAACTTAGCAAACACCTTATGTTGGGTTTTGTACCAAAATAATGTTTATTTCGCTTCTCCCTTGGTGACTTGACTTAAAGGCCAAGTGATATGAGAGAACCCCAACACAAACATGCTATATATATTGGCAAGACCCAAAAATCTACAGAGCTCTACTAGAGTGGTAGGAGTTGGCCAATCCCGAATTACTTGTATCTTGGCTAGGTCCACATGCACACCCTGTTCATCAATGATGTACCCCAGATATCGAACTTGGGTCATGCCAAAAGTGAATTTCTCCAAATTGCCACACAAATTGTGTTTTCACAGGGTTTGGAGGACCTATCAAATATGGTGAAGCTTCTCTTCCCAACTTTGGTTGAAGATCAAGATGTCATCTAAATAAACCACCAAAAATGCATTGGTGAAGGGTCGCAGGATGTCTTCCATCAATATAATGAAGGTTACAGGGCCATTCATCAACCCAAAAGGCATGACCAACAATTCGAAAAGGCCCTCCTTGGATTTGAAGGAAGTTTTCCACACATCAAAGGGTATGATAAGCACCTAGTGATAACTAGACTTCAAATCAATCTTTCTGAAATATTTAGCCCCCTTGAGCTGGTCCAAAAGGTCATCATTCCATGGGATTAGATACCTATTTCGTACAGTGATCTTGTTCAGCACTCTATATTCAATATAGAGTCTCCAAGTTCCATCCTTCTTTTGTGCCAATATAATCAGGCTCCCACGGGGTGATTAGCTTGGCATGATATTCCCTTTATTCCACAACTACTGAATATACTTCTTTATCTTATCGTTGTCCATAATAAAACATCGATAGATTAGTCCATTGGGTACTGACATATCTGGGATCAGATCGATGGAGTAATTGACCTGACACTATAGAGGCACCCCCATAAGTGAGGAGGAAATGTCCTTGTACTCCTCCACAACCTTGTCCATCTGCTTCTCCTTTATGGAGAAGCCTTTTTGGAAGTCATGGCCGTATTATTCTTCTTTCCCTAAGGGTGAATCATAAGGCAAAAAAATTTCCTGGATTGTATAATGAGCTTGTTGCATTTCTTTGTAGTGATAAAAGAGATGGTAGTAGGCGAGGCTACCTCTGGTATCCTATACAACTTATTTCCCAAAGTAATAATCACAAAGCGAGGACTAGACTCATATACAACATGTCGCTTTCACAAGTATGGTTTTCCTAATAATACATTACAAACTTCAAGAGGGGAAACATCACACAGTACCTCATCCGTGAAGGGCTTGATGTTGTAGGGAAGGAAAAAATATTGGCTTGCTTGGTGAAGCCACCCGATGGTGTATAGCTATGAATGTGTTGTAGTCGGTAGGCCCATCTACTTCATGACCTCTATTGAAATGAGGTTCTTTTGGCTCTTGTTGTCAATAATGAACTGCAGCGAAGAACCCTTCCCCCACATTTCTGAGTGGAAGAGATATGCCCCCTCCTCTGGATCTTTAGGTTCATTATTATGGATCTTAATGGTCGCCATAGTGGCATTGGGATTCACATCAATGATCTACTTCCATTTGTCAATCCCTGTATTGAGTTCTGAATCTAAGTTGGAACATGCATCTGATTTCCAAGCCTTCAGCTTAGCCACTAGTGACTGCATGGCCTGACACTCACTCATGTTGTGAGTGGAGCTCTTATGGAACTCGCACCATTTTCTTGTGTCCTTCTTTTTCTTTATGGTGTTTTTATTTTCTTGTATATTTGGTTGGTTTTCCTAGGTTGCCTTGCCTTGGCTTTTTCCCTTTCTCTCTAGTTTGGGGATGCCTTTCCCTTACTTTGAATTCACAGATCCATAATCTCACTTCTTCTATTTAAACTTTTTTTCAATCTTGATAGCGTATCGGTACTTCATGTTAAGCAAGGATATGTCTAGGAACTCCATCTCATCCTAGATGTATCTTTGTAGGCATTCATGGTACTTGTGTACCAATTGTCACTTAAAATCCTTGATACCCAACTTCATGTGAAGGGTATGGAAAACATTGGTAAAATATAGCATGTCTTGGTCCCTTCCCTATTGCACCTTGGTCCACTTTATGTATTTATCCTCATAGCTCTCGACAATGTAGTACTTCTCCTTGATGGCATCCTAGAATAGTGAATATGTACTTTCGATCTTCTTCTCACAGTAGGTCTCCCACCAATCCTTGATGTAGGGGGCGGCTTTGAGAAATGCAAAAGTAATCTTTTCCCGACTAGAAAATTAATGAACAGAAAAATATCCTTCTAACAGATTTAACCATTTATCTACAACGTCCGCATCTATCTAACCTTCAAATATGGGGATGTCAAAGTTAAATTGTACCTTAAAGGGTGTGGTGCTTCCAGAGTAGCTTATGGAAGAAGATGTATCACCCTTGGGAAGTCGTTGAAGGAACTGGGCAAAGTTTTCCATCATCACATTCCTTTGTCACTCAAGGGCTTCTTTGAGCAATATTTTGAAAAGATCTCTAGCCCCCTCATCTTTATTTTCTTCCTCCATGTGAGGTCATCGGGATTTGCAAGGTTGGTCTTGCAAAGGTTTGACCAGTTCGATCCCTAACTCCTTATATCCCCACCTTGTTGGGGACATGTAAAGAAAAAACAAGAAAAAGCATACTGCTCTTATACCGCTAATTCGAACTTAAACAAGAACGCAACAAATTACAAATATAACCATAAATACATATATGCAGCAGAAATAACACTTCATTTCACTAATATCAAACATTTAAATATGCTTACAGATAGAACGGAAATAAAACTAGTTCAGGCGATGGTAGCTTATCTTTGAGAAGAGATGTGGTGGTTAAATGTCTTTGAACTATGTTACAATGAGGCACAAGAGCCTATTTATTATTGAACAACACGAGAAATATCTAAACAACCAAAACCCTAACCCCAAGATATGGAACACCAAGAGTTTGTGGGCCACATTGGGGTTAGTTGGGCAGCCAACTTCCCGAGGATTGGAAATATATCTCTGAATACTATAGGATGTGCAACAAGCCCTGCCTATGGCTATGGGTCTACTGCGGACCTTAAAAAATGTTGTTTGAGGGGTCAAAACAACTTCGGAAGTTTAGGACCCAATCAACTGTTAAAAATAGTAAATTTTGCAATAAACAAGGAAACAAATGAAACCAACTAGAGATCTAGGTGGAATAGGTGGGTGGCCACCAATATCCACCTAGATCATCAACTCACAACTTTTTTACCAGCAACGCCCATTCTTTTGTCCCATAGAGGCATACCTATGTCCTCTAGGATGTAAATGTATCCAAAAACATATGAACGTTATTTAGCCTCTAAGACTCTAACTCTTTGCAATTCTTAATCAGTTATCCATCTCGAGTGAAATCTCATCATTCAGTGGCGATAAAAATTAGAGTCTCTAAGACTCTGATGACTCACGAAGTCATTTTAGATAACCAAAAATGCTTTGTATCATTAGTATAAGAGGGATAAATCCCTCAACCTCTCAATAACACCTGAGACATTAAACATAGGCACAACATATAAATAAACTATCTATGTGCCTCACAACAACCATTACTAAATTCATTAATACAATGTGTCTCACACTCATCAACCACATAATTTCCAAACTTCCATACATAATCGTTATCCATGTTATTCATGCATATCATAAATCAAAACACACACGCAGTGATATTAAACTACCTAAGAAAGTATTTGTTAATATTAGGTAAGTGACCATGCATTCATAAATTTATCAGTAGCCACAAGGGATCTGCAAATCCCTCCCAAACCATGAAAGAAATCACATATGTAACTTATCACAACCAACTAGGAATATAACCATTCCTCCATGGAACCACGATTACATTCGTTGTTATAACCCATAACAATAACATTCAACATTTAGAATGCAACAAAAACACAAGTAGATATACTTATATGTATAATTTAATGACTGGAAAATGAGGGAGGGACTTGAACTCTCCAACCAACCATAGGCTAGATACACTACAATATTTCTTACAGTTGACCACCCCCAAGTTGGATTCAAAGTTTGAGGAGGTAATTGCTCAGTAGTACTCTCACCACCACCTAGTCAACAAATGGTAAGTAGAGTCCATATCTTAGATGATTTCTCAACAACACCTAGTTATAACACCATAGTGGCTCCCTTCTTGGTAAAACATCAACCACAAGGGTTCTTCCAAGGCTCAAATAATTTCATATCATTTCTTGGAGAAGGACCATATATGTATAAAGAGAGGCTTTATCAAATGGATTAGTTACTACAAGAGTAAAGGATCCACTTTTAGGAAATTTATTAGCTTATTGAGCAAGTACCTAAGTGGTTTATCATCCCCAAGGCTAATGACTCAAGGGTTTATCATAAATTTTAAAAAATTCTTGGGTGTCTCATATTATCAAGTAGTTTATCAACCTAACTACTATCCAAATGTTTTTTCAACCCCAAGGCAAGCCACTACTGAGGTGTTTATCAACTCTCTAAACAAGCACTTAATTGTTTTATCATCCCTAGATAGCACTTGAGTGCCACGAATTCATTGAACTC
>APFE030809570.1:0-12713 GCA_000404065.3 Pinus taeda
ATATTATAATTTAATTCTAAAATTTCCATTTTTAATTTCATAATTTTCGTTTCATAATTTTGGTTTATTTTTTACATTTTCTTTTTCATTTTCTTTTTTCCCTTTTCCAATATTCGTTATTTAATTTTACTCTTCAATTTCTTCTATATTTCTCTCTCATTTCCCTATTTATCATCAACATGATTAGATTCTCTCTTGTTGGTCTAAAACATTGAGAAAAAAATGGATTTGTCATATCCGAAAAGGTATATTAATCTTCGTAACTGAAAATTATCTAATTGATCATATTATTCATGTACAAGCTCAAAGTCATAAAAACACATGAAATTTCACTTGAATTGATGTAGAGTTATAATAACATTCATATGAAAATGTTAAAGGAAATTAAAATGACTTAAATGATTCACACCTTACTTTTTTATAGAAATGCAGGGTGGAAGCTATGGAAGACTTAGGTTGAAATTAACAAATTATTTAAAGAAATAAGTTGTGAAACTCCCACACAAGGATGTGGGATGGGTTAAAAGTGTGCCCCACCACATTGAAGCTTCTCAAAAAAGGTATATGCAAGATGGTTGTGCTGAAATTTATTAATCATATGCTCTACAAAAGGAATGCAAAGAAAATTTCCACAAATTCGAACAAAGTCTAGCATTCACTTCAATTGGAATTCCTATTGTATGAGGAAATATGAGCCAATGGGAACATGTCAGCATTGATGATTACAATGATCATCTCCTAGATAATCAAAGCCAAACTAGGTGTAAGGGTCAATGAAGGTGAGAGACTAGTTTTTTTACTAAACCAATAGGCATAGTTGTGTAAGGAGAGTAGACAAGGAACCCCTTACAACCACAATCACAATGTATTTGGAGGTGTGCTTGAAATACTTACATGGATGAATAGTGTTAATAATCGATGTCTTCTTTTAATTTCCACATGTAATGTCATGGCTATTCCATGTATCTTATTATGTCATTTTCACTTAGCATAGATTACTTTAATTATTCATGAATTGCACAACTTCTATGGTTATTTTATCCATCAACCTAAATGTAAAATATTTATAGGACCAAGGCTAGGGAATTTAACCCAATTCAAAAATTTCAAGAAACAATTTTTCATCGAGACACCAACTTGTCACCTCAAAAAGGTATCTGAAAGGTTTGTTGGACACAAAATGAATACTAGGGTGACTCAATAACTTGTCACAAGGAAAGAAATCCAACACTTTGAAATTTTACATCATGCACTCATGTTATTTTAGAATCAATGGTGGCCTCATATGTCCATTGGCTTTAATGGAACTTGTCATGCTAATGCCATAATGGCACATGAAATTTAGGGTGACATGGAAGGGATACATACCTTTTCAAATTTCTTCACCATGGTGGGTCTAACATAATAGTGTGAATGGACTATGTGCATAATAAAGTATTAGGCCATTAAGGTACATAGGACCAAAAAAAGCGTGCTTACTAAATCGATGTTGTCTATTGAATCAATTTAACCTAGCTTAGTCAAGGTATCACCTAAGGGATCATTTATTACCGATGATAGGAATCTTGGCCATCAAGAAAGGGAAAGACAAATGGCCATGTAGTAAAGTAGTGAAGATTAAATTGGTGAGATTTTCTTAGGTGAGACTCAAATGAACTTAAAGGATCAACTATTGAAGTTTTTGTGCCACCATGTCAACAAGAAACTCAAAATGGTAAGAGATGAACTAACAAAGGGAAACCTAGGTAACACGTCCTTAGAAAATTTGTAATTTTTCATTAAGAGTATATCATTTGAGTAGTAATGAATGCCAAATCAAGCTAAATGGGTTACCTAGATAGATTTATCCAACATCATAGATAGCATACACCCAATTATATATAATGACACCATTGATCCTAGAAATCATAATCTTCTTATTATTGGACACCTTACATGACCTTTTGTTGGCTTAGGGGGTCCTGACCCAGGTTCAGAGTTAGTTGCGCCAACCAACAAAACTCTACCCTACTAGCCCTTTTGGCAACAACCCGTGTAGTTCAAGCTACAGTCTCACCCGAAGTAGTATGGGGGGATGCAAGAACCAAGTTTATGCATCCAGAGACTAGTGTGATGTCTTCCAACACCTTGGATCTACCTTCATGTAGATCAATAAAATCCTAGGGCACGTTACTGCAACTCAGTTAAAGCAACCTTTAGACCTTCACGAAGGCCCACGATCAGTCCTTGCGGGACTTTAATTATCAGTTCAGCTACTTACATGCACCAAAATGAAATCCTAAATTGGACTTTGCGTAGATCTAATTAATTTGCCAGGAAACATAAGAGAAATCACCATAATCTTCACAGAAGCGACTAACCATTCATTCCATATATTATTAAGATAAATTCAATACATTCGTGTAACATTTAATCAGTAATTCATAAAACATGTCATTTATCAGTAGTATATAACATTACCAGATATAAACAGAAATACTCAGGAATTCTTTGGAAAATTGTCTTTGTTGATCTTCCATTCGTTGATTACAGACTCAAACTTTCCTACGCACACAGCTGCGGACTCTTCCTAGGCCTCTATGAACTTAGCTTTGGGACCTTCCTTCCTCTACCTAAGCATAGGAAGTAGAGCCTTCTCACGTTAGCTTCTGCCTAAGAGTCTTCAATGAACCCAATTCTCTATCTAACTTCCATTTAGTTACCTCTTTCTTTTGCTAAGAATCAACTATTTATAGACTTTTTCATATAATGCCATGGTCCACGGACTAAGGGTGAATCTTCAAACTGACTCAAAAACTTACTTAAAACAAGGGGCTAAGCCCCTTTGACTCTTATTCATCCATGCGGTTCACTTCCACAAATCATAGAGACTTTACAGCTTTTACAAAATTTTAGACAAAAAAGGACTAATTAATTCCATTTTGCCCCAGGGGACCCCATCCCAATAGGCCCCCAACATAAATATCGTGACTCACCCTCGACTCACTGAGTTCGTTTTTCTACCTTCTGGCAGAGTTTGTTTAATGCCTTGGCTAATTTTTGTAGCTCCACTGTACTTTGTTCCACTACTTACTGCACCTCCTGGACTAGTGTATCCATGGTTGGTCCCTGTACAACTAGCTGTGTAGTCCTATTTGTCTGCTGCATAGCCTTCAACTTCTCCAGAATGGTTTACAAGAACTAGTTGGCTTCCTCTCCTGAGGGCTCAAGCTGTGCACTGAGCACAAACTTCTTCTGCAATTCCTGAATGTGCAGCACCTTTTCCTTACCTTCCTGTAAGCAAGTGAAACGTTGGACTAGCACCAACATCCATGCTGTCATGTTGATTTCATCATATTGTTTCTGCGCTTCCCTATTCTCTGTGCTTAAGTGTTGTAGCGTAGGATCCTCCTGCAATGTATCCCAGAGGCACGGTGCCTAAGTGAAGAGCTTTCCGCACCCTTGAATGATGACATCTAGCTGGGACATGGATTCTTTAATTAGTACATTCCTCTTCTCCGACACCTCTGGCAATGTAGTTGGTTGCAACTTCAATTATAGCTCATCTATCTACATCCTGAGGTCGAAAGTCACCTAAGTCACCTTATCGAACTTCTCCTTTGAAGCGTTTACTGGAATAACCAATTTTTTTACCTTGGTAGAAGCCTCTGCATCATTAGGTATGCCCAACTCAGGTACAGATTTCCAAGCTTGCTCAATGGATGTGACTAGATTTTGACGTGTGTGAACAACTCTTCCTGCTCCTTCAGGGCCTGAGTCTTTTCGATGAACAATTATTTATTATTGACTTTGAACTCACTAATGGTAGTGAGTGCGTGTTCTTCTCTTATTTCTAACCCATCAACGAGCCCCTGATGTAGTGCATGAAGGGACTCCAGTGGTAGCGTGACAAGTTTCAGTCCCATGTCTTTCACTTTGTGAAGCATTGAACACTGCTCATTTGACTCGACATGGATTGAACATTCAAGTAAGGGAAAGACTCTGACATACCATGTCCAGTCCATCTCTGCAACTACACTATTTCCTCATGTTAGACTGGCTTGCATGCCACTCATCTTCCTGACATGTGCCTGAATTCTATTTGCCTGGATCTGCAACTCACGTAGATCCTTTTGGATGCCCCCAAGCATCTGCATGTATTGCTGCTCGAATTGCTGCAGCACTTTTGTCGTGGTGTCCCTAATTTTATCGTTGATATCATCGAGATTGCCCTCTATTAGAACCATGGGATCCACATGCGTCTTCTTGTCATAATTTTGTTTCTTTCGCTACCCACTCTACTGCTCTTGTGTGTGCTTCTTTGGGATGAAAGGAGTTGTTTGTTCTTCCCTACCACCTCCTCCTTGCTTGGACAGTTCTTTCTCATCAGTGTGGTGGGAAGCAAACTATTCGTTGTTCTATGCATCCTTCTGCTCACACGCTAACTGGGCCTTGGAAGCGCACTCCTTTTCTATGCGGGCCTTCTCTGCAGCTATTGTAGTAGCCTCCTCCTTCTTTTTCACAGCTAATGTGTGCGTAGCTTCCTTGGCAACATACTTCCATTATTATGCAGCAGAACTTTCTATGCTTGTGCTTTTTCTTGCATCAAAATCCATAGGCTTGCACCATTCCCATGGCCAAAGTCCCACAACTTCCTAAATATTTGTATCTGTCACCATATAAGGCAATGTGTGCCATTTCTGCTCAAGTTCTTTGTGCGCTTTGATTGAGACCCTGTGAAAATCGGTTTTAAATTCTGCATAAACCGAGAGTTGCTCATACAAGGTGGGGGCCAACCTTGGCGTCTGGCTAATTTCCATGTGCATGTCCATCTCCATCAACACCCAAAATATCTTTGTCTCCTTAACCCATTCTAGATCTTTTGAGGCCCATAACGAGGAAAACCATGTAGCCTTGGGAAATTCCTCTTTGTGCAAAGGAAACTGGATATCCTCTAGCAACCTCCAACCAACCAATACAATTGATAATAACAACTAGACATAATGAAATGGCCTGCTCTCCTCCTAGGCCTCGTGACATTTCGTGAGGAACTCCTGACACAGATACTTGGCCCAGTTGTACTGAACCCCCTTGGTGCACTGAGATGCGAGTGATATGGCCGGTGTCGGAACTTCATCCGCGTGGCATTTTCTCATTACTTTCCTGCAAGGATCTAGGTATCCAACTGGACTTCTAGATCTGATATGGATGTGATAGAATATCCTCACAAATTTATAATTAGACCAAATTCCTTCTTGATTTTATTGGCCAATTCTTTCTCTCTTGTTTGTCCTCCAAATTCTTTTGCAGGGTTCATGCCTTTGTAAGGTGACTTAGTTATCCTGTGGATCAATATGTCTATGACAGGGATAGGCTCTCCTAGCCAAGGCACCCATCATGCACCAGTGTGAGGAGTTGGCGCATATATATTGTATTAATTGGGGTGTGGTGATAATGTTGCACCAATAGCAGATTGAGCAACCTTGACTGCTCAACATCACGAACCCACTTTGTACGCTCCAAAGTTGTAACCCCCATGTCTTCAAAGTATATTTTTTCCATGTAATTTTGAGTCACAAATTTCAGAAACTTTGTGTGGTCCACGAGGTCCCAATATTTCATTTTTAACAATGGAATGTGTAGCATCCTAGGACCCTTGAACACAACTTGCTCAAGCAGCAAAGGTGTTGACACTACAAATTTCCTCGTATCAGGGTCCTTCATGACCTTAGCTTTTCCCTTTCTTGAAGGAATATACTCAAGAAGCCTCGTCATAGGCTCCACTCCTTTGACATCAATATCTTTCATTCCCTAGAAGGCTTCCTCTTCCAGCTCCACTACGTTTTCTAGTTGCTTATCCTTTTTCTGCTTTGCTTGTGTTTCAGTATGCTTCCTCAGTGACACATGCATCGGCACCAGCTTCTTTGATTTTTCCTTTGTGGCTGGTTTCCTTTCCTTCATAGAAGGCTACTTTTCTTTAGCCATATTCTTCTTTGGCCTAGGTGACCTCGGCGCTATGGGCACTACAGGGATAACCTCTACACTAGACACTTCTGGTCCTAGCGTGTCAGACACAACTACTCCCAAACTCAGGGCATCAATGGGGTTAGTGGAAATCATTCTCTCCATAAATAACTCTCATGCTATGGGAGAACAGTTTTCTGATAACAGGAATTCTCCCCAAAATGTTGGGCTCATAAGCAACAGAAAGAAAAATTCACGAACAATTCTTGGACTAGCGTACATAATTTATAGGTGGTTTTGAATTCAAATCTGACCATTCCGACAAAATTCTAATAATAAATGATGCTTTGGCATAATATCTTCAAATATTTTTTCCTCAATTGTCGCCACGCCGCTCCACTTATCGTTTTTTGCTGCAAGTCATGAACAGTAACTCCAACGGTCATTTTCATGTTGGGTTGTGTGACACTTGCGCCCTTGAAAAAACTTCTTGAGTGTAGCTTCACTGGTTGCATCTTCGTCACTCTCAATGCAACCTGCTCGCTGCATTTTCCACCAAGCGAGGAAGTGTAGTTTATAGTCTCGCGCTCCCTTGCAACTACCTAGAGCACTTAGACTATCCTGCTACCATATAGTCATTGCGCAAGATCCCTTGTATACAACTTCAATCTGCTCCCATTCACTCTTTCTAGGAAGGGTGCCCTATTCAGCTTCGTGAGCTCAACTGCATCGCCATCTGTAATTAGTTTGACAATATATGGCCCTAACCAATGCATCTAGAATTTACCCAGAAATTTAGTGAATTTACTATCACATAACAGGACAAGATCATTTTCCTTTGAATGTACAAAGCTTGATATGGCGATCATGCCATGCTTTTTTGCGTTCCTTCTATACTTGTTGATGGAATCGTGCCAAAAATTGATCTTCTTCGAGCTCCATGAGCTATGCAGGCCATTATTCCAAAGGCTTGCGATCTGCCACATCTATCAAAGTTGTTATGCATAGACTATGCACAATGTATTCCATCGGCATCAGGGCTTCGACCCCATAGACCAATCTAAACAAAATTTGTCCTGTTAGCTTCTTACAAGTAGTCCTATAAGCCCATATCACTGTAGGTATGCATATATCCCATTCATTTTGTTTCACGTTGCAGATCTTTGTCATCGTGTTCTCTAAAATCTTGTTAATGGCTTCGACAGTTCCATTTTCCTGCGAGTGATATGGTGTACTCTTCTGATGGTATACTTAGAACTCCTCAGTCAACCTGTTGATGGTTTCATTCAGAAAGTACATACCCCTGTCACTCATCAACAATTTTGGGCATCCAAACCTTGTTAAGACATACTCAAATAAGAATTTTTCAGCCATATCCCCTGTATAATCCTTGACGAGATGTGCTTCTGCCCATCTGGTAAAATATTTCGTCGCAGTGATAATGTAACATGCACCCATTTTCTTTCTAGGGGGATAAATTACCCCAATAAAATCAATTGCTCACTTTTCAAAGGGCTGCAAAGATATCTAAGGGTGTAGTGGTAGCTCATCTCTTTGTGACGGTATGCTAGTTCTTTGACAGGAGTCATACACCTTACAGTATGCCTTGGAATCCTTATGCAATGTTGGAAACCATAGGCCTGCACGTAAAATATTTTGTGCAGTTTCTTTGCCTGCATAATGTCCTATCACAGCTCCCAATAAGCCTTGGTGACAATTCTATCATGCTCAATGTCCTGCACATACCTTCGTAATATTTCATCAAAACCTATTTTGTACAAATATTCCACAATGACTGAAAAGTCAGGTATGCGTACTACTAATTCCTTCCTTTGCTAACTTGTGTATCCTTCCATCGCCATCCCCAAGATATTAAGAAGTGAATAATATCTACAAAATGGTCATCTGCGATGTGCACTACAAGGAGCTATACATCTGGTAACCCTTCCACCAAATTACTAGGTTCTTCACCTATCTCAATTTGTGATAGATGGTCAGGGCCTGCATTCAGCCTCTCGGGCTTGAGAATGACTTCAAAGTCATACTCCTGAAATGATAACAACCATCTGCAAATTCCACCCCCCCCCAACACAGTCTTTTTGACCAGGTATTTTAAAGGAGAATGATTTGTATACATCTTGAAATGTCCTCCTAATAGATAATTCCTGAATTGTAGCATCAGGTAGACCATGGCCAACCCTTCGTGCTCAGTCATTGAATATTTTTTCTCTACCTTCGACAACTTCCTACTTTCGAAGGCTATAGGATGGTATAGTTCTCTTTCACTCGCTTGTGTTAGTACTACACCTAAAACAATGCAAGAAGCATCCATTTGTACATGAAACTCATTTTTCCAATCGTGGAATACCAAGATCGGCGCAGTGACCATATTTTCTTTCAACATATCTAGGTTGCACTCACATTCTTTGTCCCAACAAAATGTCGCGTCCTTCTTTAGTAGTTTCTCCATGGGCACAGTAATTTGAGCATAAGCTTTGATAAATTTTCTATAGTCTTCTGTATGTCCTAGCGTTGTGTGCAACTACTTAACATTACTAGGGGCCTCCAAATTTACAATTACTGCAATCTTTACAGGGTCCACCATCAATCCTTGCTTGTAGAGAACATGGCCTAACAAGATCTCGAAAGGAACACAGAATATGCATATTTTCAAATTCAGCACTATCTGGTATCTGTGACATGTATCTAGCATCAGGTGAAGACTTGCTACATTGCACTTCACTAATCTAAACATTGTCCAGTCATCAAAGTATACTTCTAGAAACTTATGAATGAACTCCTTGAACACTGCTATGACTACACGGGAAAATATCGTCGACGCATTCCTTAGTCCAAATGGCATCACAATGTACTAAAAACAACCCCGCTCTGTTACGAAGGTCATTTTTCTCCTATCCTCTGGCACGATCTTGATTTGATGATACCTTGAAAACCTATTAGTAAAGGAATAGGCCTCCTGCCCTCCAACATTGTCTAACACTTTGTTTGTAAACGGCGTCAGAAATGGATGGTGGGCACATGCATCGTTAAGCTTCTACAGATCTACGCAGATCCTTATTTTGTGTTTTCGTTTCTTCTCTTGAACCACCATCAGACTTACCCAATCAGACTCTTCAACAAGTTCTATGATGCCTACCTCCAGCATCTTATCCAGCTCTTAGCGAACATTTTCATTATACTTGGGATTAAGGTGATAAGGCCTCTATTTAATAAGCTTCGCATCCAGATTCAATGTGATCTTCATAACACCCAAATCACCTATTATTCCTTTTAAGTCTCAAAAATTAGTGGGGAAGAGATATTGATATTTGCAAAGTAATTCCACAACTTTCACTACTGTAGCATCATTCCAATAATATCTGATTTTTGAGTACTTTGGTTCTTCTTCAGTGCTAATATTTACTTGCTTTGTTTTCAAAGGTGAGGAGATGTCTCAGTTTTCTATTTGGGGTCCTTAAACTTCACGATGCCCTTCTACCTCCAGAATATTAAGGTTCCATGGGTCTTCTTCTCCCTCTTTAGTGGTCACGTTATAGTATTCCAATGCGTGGCATAGCTGGGTGCTTTAGTATGGTTGGGTCCATTCCATAAGTTCCTTCAATTTTCTAAAGATAAGCGTTTTAATCTCTTGCAACACTTCATCGATGCTTGCAAACCTATCTTCAAAACTAAAAGTAAATAATAACCCTTCCTTTAGTACATCCCATTTTGCGGTGCCATGGTGGACCTCTGTTTCAAGATACCAATTCATGGGGATAGTATCCAAGGTATCATAAAATATGTGTACCCACAGTCGCTGCGGTTTTGTACCCCATGCCTTAGTCCATTTTAGCATGTGATCACGCATATCATCCTTTCCATTATACTTCTCAATCATTCTGGTATTAGCATGCCCAAACTGTAGCTTCATCATTCTTCTGTATTCTTGCCATCCAGCAAAACTATCCTTATGCGTACCCCACCATCATGTAGGCATATTACATAGTGCCAACTCTAATGCTTGGAAGTGGTGGTCCTCAGGGACTTCACGCTCAAATTCATCCAAAAGCATATCTACATCATTTAAACCATCATAATAAGGTAATTTCCTTACCTCCGACGAAACACAACGGGGGACTTCATCATCATATTACATCGCAATGTAGAAACTTCATGTAAGCGATTCTACCAAAGCTCTAACTCCTTGTCTGAATCAAAGGTGTAGGAACTCTCTTGGTCCCATGAAATCCACCCATCTTCCATCGGATTGATCCAGTCTTAATCTCGCTGTGTTATCTTGTAAATCTAATCTAGTTCATCGTCACTTTCTTCATAATCACGGACTGGTTCAGTATAGCGCACCCCTTCTGCAGGGTCTAGTGGCACTATAACCCTAAGTGACTTCCTTTCAAATGACATCATTCTTTTCTTCAAATTAATGACCCCATTCATATCAATAGCCAATTGATCCCCAGGAGTGGGGGGTAAGGATTAATGTCATCAACAATTTCTATAACTTCAAAGTCTGCCACCACACTCGCACCTTCGATATCCACCGTTACCCCATATAATTGTCCCATGGGGATGATTTTCTGTTGTTTTGCCATCCTGAGCTGAATCGGGGACCAATGCAGTGCAGGTCTCCCCATCCTTTCCCATGTCTATTTCAATAAAACATTCGCATCAGACCCTAGATCCAAGATGACATGGTCCATCTCATAATCACCTATTTGCATTGTTAGCCTCATCTCTCTCCCTTTTCATGCCTTATGCTTGGAAATATTTCTAACCGTGTGATGTTCTTTAGGGGATTTTTCCTTACTAGCACATTTATTTATTAGTTCATGTAGGTCTTCCACAACCTTGCCGTCATGCCACAATTTCATGCAGGTCTCCAAAAATATCATGAGTACAGAAGGATCAACATTTGCAGGCACATTGACTTCTTACATCTTGCTTTGGCTTCCTAAGGTGGAGGCCTCCGCGAAGCTTTTGTTCTCTTACATAAATGCTTCCTTAGCATGATCGAGATTAAAGTCAACTTCTTTCTTTGGCACTTTGTGGACCCATCCCTCTTCTTCAGGTTGTTTACCTTTATCAGTGTCAGTCATCATTCAAGTTCTTAGCATAATATTAACACTTTGATCTTCTTCATGGGGTTGAGCCATCATAATTTGTAAATTTTGCGTCAATCTTTGAGGTTGGATTTCCTTCTCTTGCATTTTAGCTATTAGCACCGGGCATTCTTCTATAGTATGGTAAAATTGTCTGCAATATTGACATGATGGGTGTGCAAGATTCTGGCATTCTCACGCATAGCGCTCTAGCTATCCATAGTTTTAGTAGATAATCTGATCACAACCTCTACCAGGTCCTCCTCCCCGACCTCGTCCTCGACCCTAATAACCTCCGCATGCACCTCCGGTGCCTTGATCTGGAGGTCTAGTTTCTACTTGCATATGGTATGTAGGGGTTCTTTCCATCATCAACCAATAGCTTCGATAGTGGTGCTCATCATGGCCCACAGATTTGCAAAAATTACAGAAAAACTGTTGGGGTGTCTGAATAGACTTCTGAAGTAAATAGCAATTATTCGTTGCATGTTGCCTAGTAACTTGACAAATAGTGCACCACAACACAACCCCCATGCTCGGTCCTGCTGGGATTACATGTTTCAAAGGAATTGGTTCCCCTCTTATAATATAGCTCTAATATACAAAACAATGATCTTTATCATGCCCGTGGCCCTATTACTTCAAACACCATACTTCTGCATGCATTTTTGGTTTAATCTCCTTGTCTTTCTTCAAAATATGTAACTCTAGGTGTAAGCTTGCTAACTGTGAGTGGATCTATTGTACCCCTAGATTCGTACCCTGAATAGGTGATGCATGTAGCCTCATTCTGATCTCCAACACTTTTTCTTGTGTATCTATCTTCTACTATGACAAAGTGATCCTCAAATGGGGTAGAAGTGACGTGATAAACTAGTCACGATGCTGGCAATTTGTGATCTACATGTTAGCCTGCCTGATCTGGCACTTCAACCTCTGATCAAAATCCCAAGGTGTGTCCTCAACTTTCATCATGATCTCTTTAAATTCAATCTCTCAATACGAGTTAGATTTAGGCTTACTAAAATCTTTGTTCAAAGTTGTCTTAACTTCTACTAGTGTCGCAAGAGGATTATCAATGCAATACTTAATGTACCAAGTTAGCTCACGATCCTACAAAGCAGTCACCAACTGTGCCTTGTTTATGTTATCATCATTGATCTGTTGAGATATCCATACAACATTTGCAACAAACTAGACCTACTTAGGATCTTCACTTCCTATGCCCTTGAAGATTGACATTTTCATTGCGTTCACCATGTTGAAGGTGGCGGTGGAGGTGAAGGCATCGACGAAGGTGTATGTGGTGGAGGTGTAGGTGGCGGTGGAGTGGATGGATGGTTTTTTGTAGGAATCCCTTGAGTGATTAGCTTAACAGCGCTGCACAACATAGGCTACCCCACCCCTTCGTCATCACTTGAAGGAGGTCCAATCAATGGACTATACTCTGGTCCTAATCCTTTACGATTTCTAAAGAATCTTCCACTTCACGTAACTGCGAACATCAAGGTAATGGCATCACCCATTTTTCACATATCAACATTTTAATCCAAGTATTCAATGATATTAAACTCTTACCTCATGGTCCTTTGAAGAATATTCGCTACAACTGACTGAGGTATCAACTAAAAATTCTATAACAAATCCTCCTAGAGT
>APFE030809574.1:0-33246 GCA_000404065.3 Pinus taeda
AAGAGTCTGACAGTGAGACTCTTTTGTCTACATCATCCATTTCAACTACCCCACCGTGAAGTCAACCACCCACACCTCCATTCCAAACCATCATCCATCCGTCTACCGGAACTCCCACAACCCCTCCTCAATCATCTACGATCATAGTATCCTCATCTTCCCAGCCACATGGATCATCTTCTGCACTTTCCTCTACTAGTAGCTCAATGATGCCCAGTCTCCATGGAACAAACCTGGAGCAGTTTTAATGCCTGCGCCCTTGAGTCAAATACCGGAAAATCCTAAGAAATGGCTGCCCAAATTCAATCCAGAAGCAGGCATGCTAGTAGAAGAACACATAAACAATTTCATGCTTTCTATCAATCTCAATGGAGTTACTAATGAAGACGCTGTTGTTCGGCTTTTTCCCTATACACTGCAAGGGATAGCCGGGGCATGGTACTTTTCACTACCCTCCGGGTCTATCACAAGTTGGGATATCTTCCAGAATCAATTCCTGACCAAGTTTGGTGATGACAGATCAACGAAAACGTTAGTCAATGACCTATCCAATCTTAAAGCTGAAGCTAAAAATCCTATCAAAGATTTCAATTTACAGTTCAATAAAATTCTCAACAAAATTCTCACTCCTTCCCAACCCAGCGAAGAAGTACGATGTGAATGGTATATTACTGCTTTACCATCAAACACAACAATCTTCGTGGATAGAGAAAATAAAACATCCTTCTTTGAAAACATGACAGAGGCGATAACAGTGGAGAAATGCGTAATAGCCCTGGAAAAGAGAACCGCGATAAAGGAACGCAAATCTAAAAAAGTCACCTTCAAGGAAGACTCCAAAAAGAAACAAGAAAAAGACCCTTTCGATTTGGAAGGATTGCAGAAATTTTAAAGACCATGTCTAATGAGATGGTTGACATAAAAAAACAAGTAGCAGAAACTTCTTCAAAAAATCCCTACAAAGCTTTTAAAATAGGTCCTTCAACAGATGCAAAAACACCCAATACCATTTTAAATGCTGAATCCGAGCAAGAGGAAGAAGAAGAAAGTGCCACTGAAGGATAGACTGATGACGAAGAAGTTGTGGAATTACAAGGAATGTGGGATTTCATCCTCCCACAAGAAGAAGATCAAGAAGTATTTCCAGTTAGCAGACGAAACAAAAATCAGCTTGATCCTCCCCAAACTACCTCTAAGCAGAAGGGCACAAGTCCTGCAACAAAAGATAAAGTCACACCAAAGAAAACGACCACTAAAGTGACTCAATCTAGCCTAGTCCAAGCAAATCAAACAACTCCATCAAAAACACTGATAGTGTCGGATGAAATGGATTACAATATTATTGATGACATGAGAAAGACTAGGGCTAATATTACCCTTTACGAATTGAGCAAATTGAAACATCAACAGAAGAATTACATGTCGTGCCTATTGCATCTTTGTCTACCGTTGTACTCTCTCAAGCTTCCCACAACATGGGAGGACCTCCAACTAGCGTGATCAATAAGATTGATCCAAACGACATTGCCTTGACTGGAGGAAGATCAAGATTTGACACTCCCCCGTTTCTTCTCACTTATGAAATTTTCAACAAAAATGTGCACAATTGTTTGGTAGATTCCGGTGCTTCATCAAATATTTTACCCAGATT
Source organism: Pinus taeda (assembly GCA_000404065.3). Classification (NCBI taxonomy): domain Eukaryota; kingdom Viridiplantae; phylum Streptophyta; class Pinopsida; order Pinales; family Pinaceae; genus Pinus; species Pinus taeda. The sequence goes on from APFE030809574.1 coordinate 1,652, forward strand.
AATATGTGCCAAGTTAAATGTTCAACCACAAAAATCCGCAGTGCGCATAGTTCAACTTGATCGATCTCAAGTCGAAGTGATTGGTGAACTTAATCAAGTAACCATAGGATTGTCAGCCAACCCGAAGATATGTCAGGTTATTGACATTCTAGTGGTTGATATCCCAGAATTCTATGGCATAATTCTTAGCAGAGATTGGTCCGAAAAACTCCATGGATACTTTGCAACCAACTGGTCGCACATGTGGTTACCCTACAACGGTAAACCAAATAAAATAAAGGTTGAATGAGAGTTACACCAGAAGTACATAGTAACGGAATTAGAGAGAGAAAATGAAACAGTAGTATATAACAACAGTATCATAGGCAATTACTCGGTAGATTCTTTTCTCGACAATTTCAATGCTCACACATCACCCTACTTAGAGACTTCAGTTTTTTCCCAAGTCGAAAATTTTTCCCAAACTGATAGTTCAAAGTGTGTTAATTTTTAGATAAACCTATAAATACGTCTTTGTTGTGGAAATTATATTTTGATGGCTCTAAATCTAAGGAAGGAGTAGCAGCAGGATGCATTTTGATTAGTCCAGAAGGTAATATGACCATGCTTACGTGCAGACTCGAATTCTATTGCACAAACAATACAGCATAATATGAGGCCTTGGTGCAAGGCCTGTACAAAGAAATCGGGTTGAACATCAAGTATCTTCAAGTCTTCAGAGACTTTGAGATTGTCGTCAAATAGGTATGTAACACTATACATTTCTTATCAGGTCATTTAAAACACTATCAATCTTTAGTACAAGATTTGACTGAGCATTTCATAGCATTTAATATTTCTTCAATCCCGAGACTCCAAAATGCAAGCGCATACCTTTTGGCTAACATAGCCTCTAAGCTTATTCCCTCTGAATATTTTAGTCCAGATAGTTTCTCAATAGAATTAATCTTTAGACTGTCCATCCCTGACAACATTACAAATTGGAGAGTATTCAATGACGATCCTGGTATTGTAAATTTCCTCACTTCTGAAGGATCCTACTCCAATCAAATAATTGACAAAGACCATCACGATCGACAAATACAACAAAATAGCACTGATAATGCTATACCTAAATCAGTGGTTAAGTTAGAAGACTTATATGATTTGAAAAATCGGTTTAAAAGGTCTATCAATTCAAAGCTCTACAGTCGAACTCTGAACTACGAATTAGTAAGCCTAGGAACCGATGATAAACCACAAAACGTTAACCTAGGCCTCGGCCTAGTCCCTAAAGAAAAATTAGCGTATATTTGTCTTTTGAGAGAATATCAAAATGTTTTTGCCTGGAATTATGATGAGCTGAAGACATACGACACTTCTATCATTCAGCATACTATTCCTATGATCAATGACGAAAAACCTGTCCAACAGAAACTGAGAAAGATCCACCCCAATTTAGAAATTGAGATAAAAAATGAGCTAAATAAGTTATTAAATTCCAGAATAATTTTCCCCGTCGGACATTCCAAATGGGTCTCCAATATGCGTTAGAAAGAAAAGCAGAGATATTAGAATCTGCATCGATTTTCGGAATCTCAACAAAGCCTGTCAAAAAGACAATTTGCCCCTCCCTCCTATGGAGCAGATATTATAGGCAGTAGCAGGCTCAGAACTAATGTCTTTTTTGGATGGATTTTCAGGATACAATCAAGTGCTGGTACATCCCGATGATCAGTTAAAAACCAAATTCCGAACTAAATGGGGCACATACGCATATCGGAAGATGCCATTTGGTTTGATCAATGCCGACGCTACATTTCAGAGAGCCATGGACATCGCGTTCAAGGGTTTAGTCAATAAATCTGTAGTAATTTATTTGGATGATATAATAGTGTACTCCAAGAAGTGAAGCGACCATCTCAAAGACTTGAAACAAATATTTCAACGATGTTTAAGGTATGGGATTTCACTTAACCCAAAGAAATCTTTTTCGCATTAAGTGAAGGAAAACTTCTAGGATTCATAGTATCAAAATCTGGTATTCACATTGAACCTAATAGAATCAAAGAAATTTCCGAAATATCCCTACCTCACAATAAAAAGGCCATGCAATCTTTTCTTGGTCAAATCATTTTGTGAAAAGATTTGTCCCAGATTTTTCAAGATTGTTTCTCCTTTGCAAACCATGATAAAAAAGAATTCAAATTTCAAATGGGGCCAAGATGAGCATGAAGCATTCAATTTGATCAAACAAGCTATCATTAATGCTCCATCTTTAGCAACCCCGAATTTTTCAGAATCTTTTATCTTATACACATTCACCTCAGAGAAATCATATGTTGCGATTCTAACCCAAGCGAATCAAGAGAAAGCGGAAGCTCCAATTGCATTTTTTTAGCTCGAATCTACAAGGTACTGAACTTAACTATTCAGACGTGGAGAAACAGGCATATGTTGTTTTCAAAGCAATCAAATACTTCTGACCTTTCTTACTTAAAACCCATACGAAAGTCATAGTACCGTTTCCAGTAGTAAGAAATCTTCTAATACAGAAAGATGTGGGTGAAAAGAGAGCAAATTGGATCACTGCTTTACAAGAATACGACCTTGAGATCAAACCAACAAGCATCGTAAGAGGTCAAGGCTTCTGCAAAATGTTGGCTGGAGCATCGCAAATTCCTGAAAATTCATCTGAAGAGGTACAAACGTATGAGGTAAGCCTAAACGATACAGAATCATTATATGCTGACGCCATTTATTATCTTAAGAATGGTTTTTCTCCAGCACACCTGGATCACACCAAGAAAAGAGCTCTAAGATTAAAAGCTAAACTATATCAGCTCGTAAATGATGTTCTCTTTAAAAGGAATTATAATTCTGTGCTTCTTAGGTGTCTTGAGAAAACTGAAGCCAAAAATGTTTTGCAGGAACTCCACGATGGACCCGCGGGCGGACACTATGCTGGAGATGCTACTGCACATAAGATCTTATGTGCAGGATATTATTGGCCCACACTGTTCAAAGACTCACACAGTTACGTGAGGAAATGCCAAGTCTACCAAACTATTGCAGGGATACAAAAGAAACCATCCATGCCACTACAACCGGTAAACATCGAACAACTGTTCAGTCAGTGGGGCTTGGAAATAATAGGTAAGATCGTTCCTCACTCTTCTAAGCAGCATAGATACATCCTCAAGGCAACAGATTATTTTACTAAATGGGTAGAAGCAATTCCTCTCAAGACAGCTAATTCTGAAAACATCATTGAATTCATAGATCAATTTATAATCACTAGGTTTGGATTGCCGACAACTTTGATGTTTGATAATGCCTCGTACTTTTCTGGGAATGCAATGACTGAGTTTGCACTTAAAAGAGGGTTCAAACTGAAATATTTGGCCAACTACTACCTGCAAGGAAATGGATTAGCTGAGTCAAAAAATAAAAGCCTAATTAGGATTATTAAAAGAACAGTTGACCAGAACCAAAAGAATTGGCACAAAACTTTGGTAAATGCTTTATGGGCAGATAGAATAACGAAGAAAGCTTCAATCAACACTTCTCCCTTTAATTAGTTTATGGGAAGGAAGTGGTTCTTCCAACTCACTTAATGATCCCCTCCTTGTCCTTAGTTCAATACATCGATGAAGTATCTACTTCCTCCTTACAATTAAGACAAATGGAAATAATTAAATTAGAAGAACAACGAGAACAAGCTAAGAAAACCCATGCTCATCACCAAGAACTAATAAAATCCTCTTTTGATTCAAGCATAATGACCAGAAATTTTTTTCAGATGGGAGATCTAGTTTTGAAATGGGATAAGGCTCATGAAGAGAAGGGAAAACATACAAAATTCCAGAAAATGTGGCTTGGTCCTTTTCAGATTGTAGAAGTCATAGGCCCATCAATGTTCGTGTTGCAGGATTTAGCAGGTAGAAAGGATTCTTTGCCTGTTAATGGACAGATCCTAAAAATATACTTTCCATAGAATATTACTCTTCTATTTTTTGTAGGATAGATTTTTGTTTTTTCTTCTTTCTTATAAATAAAACCAGTTGTAGATGGTTACTACAGGAGTTCACGCAAAAATACACCAAATTCTCTGTTAGATTTTGATTTTTTTGCTTGTACAAATAGTAAAAATTTTCGAAAAATCTGATCTTTATTATTGACGGATAGTGTTAACTTTAGCCTAGATATGATACTAGTTTCAACTTCAAAGAATTTGATGAAAGCAACCTTTGACAAGAATTTGTTTTATATCAGCACAATGAAAGGTATCAATAATAAAATAAGTATTCTCTGTAAAACTTTTGTTTTCAAACTCTATTATTATTGTCCAGAGCTTTCTTAAGGAAAAGCAATGGTTTCCTCCCTACTAAAGAAAATCGCAGCATTCAGAGAAATAATCCGAGAAAACACTATATCTCAAAGAATAAGAGGTATCATCACGAGTCGGCTTATCATAATCACAGATATTATAACTTGCTGACTTTGCCAATATTGTCCACCAAAATAGGGCAATGACTTAAGATTGTTGCAATCAAAAGAAAAGGGGTCTCATTGCGAGCCAACTTGTTCAGCAAAAGTGTAAATCAAGTGAATGACTGTGTCATAATTTGGCCACCAAACCAAGACATTGTTCTTTAGAGAATAAAAAAGGAAAAAGTGTCAAAATGGGTTTTTATCTGAAAAAATGTAAATAGCCTTAAGCAAGATAAAGGATCATTGCAGGGTAACAGGTAACCCTGTCGAGGCTATGGACGCCTGCTGGCAGCAGAGGCTCTACCTACGACAAATGAGCATATTTTTAAAATCCAGCACACATAGATGACCCTATTTTATCTTTTAAAAACCGAGTAATGGCTGGTGTAAATGCAAGGACTAAGCTTGAGGAAGCGAACGATTGGAATAGAAAAAGGTTGAAACAAAATATCATTGATAGGATAAGGCATAATGTACTTTATCTTTCCATAACAAAATTTAGACTTATGAAAATATTTCTATTTCAGAAGTTAGAATTCAATAGAAAAGCAGAGATAACTGGTTCTTCCCAGTGAATCACCATTGTTGTGGCCACCAACAACCCCCCTCTTTGTTTGATATTAGCAATAACACCAAGCAAATGGGGACCCTTAATAAAAAACCCAAATAAACATTTGATGATTTTTTTTTGTATTTAACTCAAAACTTTATCGCGACAAAAGAATGAAACGTTTTTCTTATGAGCATAATAAACTATGAAGAAGCGACGCGAAATTCATCGCATCGCATTTATTATGAAGCGCTCTTAAATGAAAAAACTTAAGAAATATCCGATGGCCGATATGCGATGTCGCGTATCGCAACATCGCATAAGTAGCACACAATGACTGAAAGACTAAATTTCGATGATGCGATCTGCGATAAATACGATTTGCGAAAGTTCACGATCATAATTTCTGCGATAACACATCTTAACGATGCGACCCGCGATGCTGCGATGCGAGTCGCAGAAATTGCCCATCGCAAATTTTCCTCGGCACAGTATTCAATGGAAAGCTGCCCGTTAACCAAAATTGGGCGCGCACCTTAAAAGAAATCAATAATTGTATGCCAAAATATTCAATAAGGACAATCTCGTGTTTTTCGAAGAGTCAGTTCGCCATGAGTGTCATAATTATGCATTCATAAGAACTTAAAGCTTTCATGTCAATCTTTATTACCATTACTCTTTTCCTTTGCATAAACTGAAAGACAGGAAATAACATGAAGTAATGTGCAGGAAACATCTAAGGAAAAGGGGAAAGCGTCAATGCTCCGAGAACAGAGATGAAATCCCTCCAGAGACAGATGCCGCATGAGACAAGGCCACAGATTCCAGAGTATCACTCAACATATGCTGATGTCAATAGGCCACCTAAGGCTCAGAGTAAAAAACGCACAAAAGCAACATGTTTACAAAAAACCCTGAAGCTTACGCACCAGAAAAGCCCGGAATGAAGAACGTAGGCAGTTTTCAATACAAAAAATTGTTCAGAGAGTTAAGTCTCTAATGTTTTCAGTCATTCGCAAGATCGGAAACCAAAATAGCAAAAGCAGAATCAGTTTAAGAGAAATTTGGGTCATTACCAAGTATACACGCAGTGAATACACCTAGCAAGAGGAAGATTCTCAAAAATATCTTTTAGTTTACAAGAAAGAGGTGCCAGCGCTTGTAATTTCTATTTTCATAACTCAAATGAAAACGGAAGGCAACCAGCCGACTCTTCCCATGGCGAATGTTGTGTGCTTGTAGCACTAAGGAAAAAATACAGAAATAGTTTAGAATTAGATTCAATTTTTAGAAATAGTTTTGCTTTATCAGAAGGGCAGTCATTTAAAAACTGTATCCTAAATTTATGTAATTAAGTTAATTAGTTAGCAGTATTTAAACCCTTCTCATGCATTTAGAGAAGGGTCCATAGATTTGTTAAAAACTTGTCCTCGAAACATGCACTTCTACACCCTCATAGGAGGTTTTGATGAATGGATGGATCAAGATTTATTTTTATTTGCATTTGATGTCTGCTACTGATGTTGCGCTTTTGTACTCTTAGTAGATGTTAGAACAAGTAGAGATAGATCGTTTTTGCTTGAAGTTTGTGAGTAGGATTAGTCATAAATGGTACTTTTATCTCTTGGCAATTTCTGCTTATATTCTTTAAGTGATTTACAGTTTTCAGTTGTTTATATGTTATTGTATGAATGTATGGGTTACCATTTGGCACTTCTGTACGGTGGAGTCATTTGTTTATGTCTGAACATATGAATAGCTTATTTATGCGTTATGTTGTTCACAATGTTTTTCCTAACTTCTTATGCAAAGTGGTTTTAATCTTAATTGATTTCTATTCTTATGATAGCTGAATGATCTTTATTACCAGTTATTGTTTGAAATCTCTTTAGATCGCATAATAGAAGATATACATCCCGGGTTAGTGTAGATTAGATGTGTTGTTTCTCATTGGATTACAATAGCATAGAGTTAGTTTAAGAATCTAAATTAAATTAGCTTTAAAGTACTCTTAGATCAGCATTATCCAACTCTATACACACACACACACCCTCAGATCGGGAAAATGGTCCCGTTATCCCCAGTCGGACCCGCTATACCAAACCGATAAGGAGCTGCCAACCAAGCTCCGGACCGGGTGGGTATCCCCCTTGTTGTCGACCCGATTTTTGGGGCTCCAACACTAGTATATTTCAGATAACTAAAGATTCACTCATGGATAACTCATGCATGTCAGTTCAGTTATAGACCCCATTGAGATCAGATGGAGGGACAGTGTACTATTAGTTGCAAGAATATTCCATCGTGAATATTCCTTGCATGCAGAAGGAATATTATTCCATAAGGATTGCATAGTTGGATTAGAGGTTACAGTGAGTGTGATGAGGCCAATTCACACATGTGATATCATTGGACCCCAATCAAAACTACACAAGGAAATAGGAGGCTTGGAGGGCTTGAGGAAGATATATTCTATGTCTATTGAGTCTATGAGTTGTATTGTTTGATTACAGAGAGAGCAAGATAGTTGGAGAACTGATTCTTTTTGTAACTTGAACAAGATTTCCACTTGTATGATAATACAAAGTTGGGGTTTTATGCTGGTGTTTTCCCTAGTGTTATATCTTTTGTGTTATGGTTGATTACTTCTCATTCTCAGTTATATCTATTCTTGGTTGATGTTGCTCATGTTCGATTAAGCTTCCACTAAATTGTTTGTAGAAGTAGATCAAGTGTTTTTCTTTAGTACATTGTATTACCAAGTGATCTATAGTGAAAATTTCTACATGGTATCAGAGCAAAGGTGATCAAGGAAGAATAATATACAAGCAGGAGAAGTTTGAAGTTTGGTTTCTGAATATTGAATTGAGTTATTATCACATCTATTTCACTGATGGCATTCAATGGTTTAAGACTCGAATATGCCCTTGATGACAGTTTGAATTATATAGCCTGGAAGGATTGCATGGAGGCAGTATTAGAAGATAATGGTCTAAAGGACTTCATTGATCAAGAAGTCTAGAATCCAACTGATGCTACTCAACTGGTGGAATGGAAAAAGTGTGTGGCTAGAGCAAGGAGAATCCTTCTGGAGGGAGTTCGAGATCACATTGTCTCGAGCCTCCATGGGAAGGAGACTCTGTTTTTGATGTGGAAAACATTGAAATATCTTTATCAGAATAGTAGCGATCAGAGGAAGTTGGCGTTGAAAGATAAGTTTTGAAAGATCAAGTGCGAAAAGGGCGACACAATCTCTACGTTCCTGAACAAGCTCACCACATGTAGGGATGAGCTTGGAAGCGTAGGGATCGTGACAGCTGATGATGACATGGTGAGTCTTACACTCGGTATTTCTAAGAGTTGGCATAGATACTAGGATTTGGTTAATGGAAGAGAGAAACTGCTAGATTGGGAATGACTTTTGTTAGGTCTGATGTAGGAGGAAATAAGGCAAAGCACTAGGGACGGATCTTCATCAAAACAAGATGATGAAGAAAATCTAGCTTTAGCGAGTAAAGCTACGAAAGGGAAAGGGAAGGTGTCCTAATCCAAATCTTCTCATGGTGGGAAGAAGGCTAACAAGTTGAAAGTGTGATTCTTTCACTGTCATGAAGTGGGCCATTATGCAATGAATTTTCTACTAAAGAAATCTAAGAAGGGTTCCTCCAAGGGATCTGATGGTGACGCATTAGCCTCACAGTTTGAGTTGGATTTCTCGCTTATCGCATGCATGGTTTCATCCATGGTGGGATGTGGTTGGTACTGAGACAGTGGAGATTCTTTCCACATGTCAAGTGACAAGAATCCTTTCATTACATTGTAGGAGAAGGATCTCCAAATGCGGATCGAGATGGGTGATGATGGAAACTAATGTGTCTTAGGTGAAGGTACATTTGTGTTTCAAAGGGAGCATGGTGCTCCTCTAACCCTATCTATTGTTAAGTATGTACCAGGTTTGAAAAAGAATATTGTGTCTATTGCTATGCTAGAAGATAAAGGTTATGATGTAGGCTTTAGTAAAGGAAAAGTTTTCCTCAGGCATATCGGCACTAGACAGACCAAGCAAATTGGGATTCAAGTGAAGAACTCTACAAGCTAGAGTTAGATGACTGTGCTGCACTGAGTTCCAAAGTAGAGGTTGTGAAAAGCCAAGATGATGGCGAGCTATGGCATAGAAGACTAGGCCACTTACATCACAGGGCCTTGAAGATTATGCAGCAAATTTATACTGGCTTACCCAAGGGAAAATTGGAGAAAATAGATACATGCAAAGGATGCACCCTCGGTAAGTATGCAAAAACTTCCTTTCAGGATCGGGATAGTAGAGTTGGAGCAATCTTGGAGCAAGTTCACTCAGATGTATGTGGACCATTCTCTACAACCTCCACCGCTAAGAAAAGGTACTATGTTATTTTTATTGATGATTTTTCTCATAAATGTTGTATCTACTTTATGCAAAAGAAGGATTAGACCTTCTTGAGGTTTTGTGAGTTTAAAGCCTTGGTAGAGAAAGAATCTAAAAAGAAATTAAAATCCTTTCATAGCAACAATGGTGGAGAGTATGTTTCCCAGTAGTTTAAAGACTTTTGTGTTGTAGAAGGAATTAAACATGAAATGAAGGCACCTCATAACCCACAACAAAATGGGGTGGATGAAAGGAAGAATAGATCTATTGTGGGAGTGGCTTGAGCGATGTTGCATGACCAAATCCTACCACTTCATCTGTGGGCTAAGGTATGCAATACAGTAGTGTACCTTCAAAATAGAAGTCCTCATCGTATCTTGGGGATGAAGACACCTATGGAGGCTTTTTCAGGAAGCGACCAAATGTATGTCACTTCCACATATTTGGATCATCATTTTACTATCATGTGACCAAAGATGCTTGGAAGAAGCTAGCCCCAATAGCTGAGTTGGGGATACTTGTGGGGTACACAAATGCACCCCACAACTATTGTGTGTTTCTACCTGCTAGTCAGAGGACCATAGTGCACAGGGATCTGAAGTTCAATGAGCAAAGAGCCATGCAAGTGTCACTTGAGAGGGAGCTCAAGTTGCATGGAGATGAGGAACTTTTAGTTCCAAAGGAGGAGGAGCACAAACGGGCACAAATGCTCACTGGAAGCTCACAGATTGATGCTAGATGCGAGAGAGAATGTGGGGTAGCCATCCTCTCAGCACGGATAGAGGATATCTCCCAAGAGATACACTGGCTACATGGACCTAGTTAGGGAGTGTGTAGTGACCAAACCTTCTTCTTTTCGGGAGGCAGTACAACAACCAGTCTAGGTTGATGTAATGGTAGAAGAGTATGATTCTATCATAAAGAACAATATGTGGGATGTTGTCCCTAGACGTGGGGACAAGTCAGTGATTAGCTTTCGATGGCTTTACAAAGTAAAGCAGGCAGCTGATGGCAGTGTTGAGAAACACAAGGCAAGTTTTGTTGTCTGAGGTTTCTCACAGGTTGAGAGGATCGACTACGATGAGACCTTTGCTCCTGTAACAAGGTACTCATCTATTAGATTGATGCTAGCTCTATAAGCTCAAATGGGTTGGAAGATCCATCAGATGTATGTGAAGAGGGTGTTCCTCAATGGGAAGATTGAGGAAGAGGTATACATTGAGCAGCCCAAAGGATTTGAGACATTTAATCACAAGTCACATGTTTTCCGACTCAAGCGAGCACTGTATGGGTTGAAGCAAGCAACCCATGCTTGGTATACTAGGATCGACAATTATTTCATCGGATTGGGCTTTAACAAGAGTGAAGCAGATGCGAACCTTTACCACATCATGGTAGAAGGTAAGCCATTGATTATTGTACTTTATGTTGATGATTTAATTTTGATAGGTGATGATCAGTTGATCAAATCTTGCAAGGAGGACCTTGCAAGAGAGATTGAGATGAAGGACATGGGCCTCATGTACTACTTTCTAGGCATGGAAGTGTGGCAGAAAGATGGGAAGTATTTGTGTCTTAAGGAAAGTATGCCAATGAGATACTCAAGCGATTTCACATGGAGAAGTGCAAACCCATGTAGACTCCTCTAGCTGGGAACTGGAGGAAGGAGGATGTTACTTCAGGTGATGTAGTAGATGCTATTGTTTATCGGTCACTGGTGGATTCACTTATGTATTTGGTGAACACATGACCCGACTTATGCTTTGTTGGGAACCAGCTAGGTCAAGCTATGGTTCAGCCTACCAAGCTATTTTGGAAGGTAGCGAAGCATGTGCTGAGATATCTCAGAGACACTACATAGTACAGATTGTGGTACAAATGGACAGAGGGAGTGAAGTTTCAAGGCTTCATGGATGCAGATTAGGCTAGTAGTCCATCAGATTGGAAGAACACTTTTGTAGGAATCTTCAACCTTGGTTCAGCTGCAGTTTCTTGGTATAGCAGGAAACAGAGATCAATTTCACTTAGCTTAGAAAAGGCTGAATACATGGCTGCCAATTAGGAAGCATGCAAGGCCATTTGGATGCAGAAGATTCTAATGGGATTGTTTGGTTAGATGATGGATACTATAGTGATATACTGTGATAATCTAAGTTGCATAACACTCTCTGAGAATCCAGTGTTTCATGATAGGTCCAAGCATATAGATATCTGTTACAATCATCTACAGGATTGTGTGGTCAAGAGGATCATGATGTTGCAGTATGTTTCGACCAAGGAGCAGGATGCATATATTTTGACTAAGCATTGTCAAAATGCAAGTTCGAGTTCCACAGAGACAGGATCAAGGTTACTGATAATCGCTTTCCTGTTGAGAGGGAGTGTTGAGATGTGCAACAATAAATGTTAAAAATAGAAAATTCTAAAAATAACACTGCTATGAATAGCTGGGCTATAAATAGCAGTTCAACCATTGTGGATCTTAGCAACAATGGGTGAAAAGTGAAAGTGCTTAAAATAGATTTACTAAAAATAGCATTTCAGGATCCCTTCTTATTTTAGTCAATCCCTGGACTAAACATAGGAAGTAAAAGTCGAATTTGATGTTAACAATTGTTTGTAAATTGATTAATTAATTCATCTTGATTTAATTAGTTAAGGAATTATGAACATGAAGTCTATGTGAGGACATGCAATAGTTTCTCCTTTGATTGAGGGATTTATCCATCAGTTAAAGAGATAAGGATGAGTTGTAATATTGAGTTGTAATTAGTTTGCTCAATTAATTGAGTCAAGTCCAGTTATATTAATTTAATAGTTTGTTAAATTAATGAAAGTTAAGTTAGTTAATTCTTGCATGCATGTAACTACTGTATTTTAGATAATTGAAGATTCACTCATGGATAACTCATGCATGTCAGTTCAGTCAAAGCCCCAGTTGAGATCAAATGGAGGGATAATGCATTATCAGTTGCAAGAATATTCCATTGTGAATATTCCTTGCATGCAGAAGGAATATTATTCCTTAAGGATTTCACAGTTGGATTAGAGGTTACAGTGAGTATGATGAGGCCAATTCACATATGTGATATCATTGGACACCAATCAAAACTACACAAGGAAATAGGAGGCTTGGAGGGCTTGAGGAAGATATATTCTATGCCTATTGAGTTTGTGAGTTGTATTGTTTGATTATAGAGAGAGTAGGATAGCTGGAGAGTTGATTCTTTTTGTAATTTGAACAGGATTTCCACTTGTATGATAATACAGAGTTGGGGTTTTAGGCTGGTGCTTTCCCTAGTGTTATGTCTTCTATGTTATGGTTGATTACTTCTCATTCTCAGTTATATCTATTCTTGGTTAATGTTGCTCATGTTCAATTAAGCTTCTGCTAAATTGTTTGTAGAAGTAGATCAAGTGTTTTGCTTTAGTACATTGCATTACCAGGTGATCTACAGTGGGAATTTCTATATTTTACACAATGGGTTGTGGTGGCCAACATTGCATAAGGATTTCATGGTGTATTGTAGGGTGTGCGATGCATGTGAGAGGATGGGCAAGCCATTTTGGAGGGAAGAGCTACCTCTGAATCCTCAAGTGTCATTACATCCATTTGAAAAATGGGCAATTGATTTTGTAGGACCAATTTAGCCTCTAGCAAAGAATATGGGTGCACGGTATATCGCCACTGCGACCGAGTATTTGACTAGATAGGTGGAGGCCTAGTCTGTGAAGGATTGTATATGGGAAACAACAACGAAGTTCCTACTTGAATATGTGCTGACCAGGTTTGGTTGCTTGAATATTTTGATGAGTGATTGCAGTACACACTTCCTTAATGAAACGATCAGTGTGTTGATGGAAGAGTTCCAAGTTTATCATCAAAAGAGCACGCCATATCATCATCAGGCCATTTGGATGGTGGAAGTGTTTAATAAGATATTGAAGAGTGCACGAATAAAGGTTTGCAATGTGTAGAGGAATGACTCGGATGTGTGCGTACCAACGGTGCTATGGGCTTATAAAAATACTTGTAAGAAGCTGACTGGACAGACACCTTTCAGGCTGGTTTATGGCGTAGAGGATGTGGTTGATGGAATGCATTGTGCCTAGTCTATGCATAACAACATTAACTGGTATGGCGGACTGTGGAGCCTTAGAGGAAAGGCTCGCACAACTGACAAAGCTCGAAGAAGATAGATTTTTGGTTGGATTCCATTAACAAGTTAAGAAGGAACACGAAAAGGCATGGCACAATTGGCACATCGAGTTGTGCACCTTCAAGGTAAATGATTTAGTTTTATTATATGATAACAAGTTTGATAAGTTTCCAGGAAAATTTCAAATGCATTGGTTGGGGCCATACATTATCAAGGAGATTACCGATGGTGGAGTAGTTCAGCTTGTGAAATTGAATGGAGATCCATTTTCGAGAAAGGTAAATGGAAGCCGATTAAAGCCATACACCAGGGATCTGGCCCAATGACTACATGATGGTAGCATAGTCTTAGTGCTCCAGGTAGCTGCAAGAAGGCACATGATTATAAACTACACTGCTCGGGTTGTCGAGCTGCATGACAAGAAGTTTGCATGGAATGGAAGGATGTCACAAAATCAGCAGGAGCACAAAGGGAGCTTCACTATAGGGGTGGAGTCCACGCAGCATAGCCTGAAAGTGACTGTTACTGTCATTGTTCATGATTTGACTACAAGGAGACGATTAAAAGGAGCAGGGGGGAGGCATTTAAGGCTAAATTTAAGAGTAAAATATTGGGAAATCTGTTGCCAATATAGCATTTATGGACGGATTTTGGGGGGAATGGTTGAATTTGACTTTGAATTTGCTTATAGATTACAGGTGGCCCCCCAACGAGAAACAACTTTGTGTTTTGAGAATTTCTGAGTTGTGATGTTTGTTGCACATGAATTGTGAGTTCTTTTAGGATTTGCTTGCAAGTCTCGTTTTCGATAAGTTTCTTGAGTCTGACCACAAGCTTATTCGTAAAATCATGTTAGGACTAGGTCCCGTAGAAACTGAATATGCTGGAGGGTCTATTGCCTCTGAGGGAGTTGCCCCTGAGGTTGTGAGTATGGAGGTTCCAGTGATAGTGCCTATGGTGCCAAGGTCGTCTAGGCCAAAACCTACATTGCCAAGAGAGGTCCCCAAGCCAAAGAAGGATAAACAAAAGAAGTTGATGCTGGTGCACAAATGACTGAGGAAACATGCAGCTACATAGGCTCAGAGAAAAGAAAATTCAAGCGCGTAGGAGAAAGGAAAATTGGTAGTTCTAGAGGCTAAGGAGGGCACAAAAAACATAGATATTGAGGGGGTGGACTATATTTATAAGTTGTTGGAGTATATCCCTCTGTGCGAGGGCATGGTGAAGGTCCCGAAGGACCCAGATGAGGGCCAGTTCATCCTTAACACACCCCTGCTGCCAGAAAATATAACTTTTCAAGGTTCGTGCTTGGTGCAGATCACGCATCTGAAACTTGAAGATTGGGATTTGGGGGACATCGAGTGGTTCCTACACTTGGCTACTAACACCTTCATGAAGAGGGTTTTTTATAAGGTGTCTAGTGTCACCACGCTAGAGCCGGTGGAATGGATTTGTGGGGTAAACAAGTTAGGGTTGTTGAACCTACTCTGGGTGCCTCACTACCACTGCACACCAATAAATTTGATAGTCATTAAGCAGTTGTTGTGCCTTGTGCATGATAGGTGCTTGTGGTTGAGTGAGCCAATACTAATCACTGATATGCTAATCCATCAAATCACACTGTTATCTTATTCTGGATTAAATATGACCAAGGCATTTGGTGGAAAGATAGGAGAGTGCGACCTTGTCGAGAAGATGAATGACAAGTTCAAACTTGTCAAGAAGCTATGTGGGTATTCCATTTCCAGTATTACTTACCCTGCGGTGAAGGTTTCCACTCAAATTTTGGCTGGCAAAGTGATGAGAAAGTGCCATGCGGACGAGGTGCCGACACTAGTAATTCGTTAGCGGCTCAGTGCGTGGAGGGCATATAGTTCAACTAGGCATGATACCTGTGCAGTGAGCTCCTGACGAACTACAGAGAGGCACACGAAAATAGTAAGACCTTCCATTATTCCTGGCTATTACTATCAATTATGCTGGTCACATGGGAGTTGCCGAAGGACAACCTGTTTATTTTGATTGAGATAGATTTACCAGAAGCAACAAAGTTTGCTTCTCTTTGGGTTACAAAGGATGTTGAGCGGGTCCGAGAAAGAAAAGTATTTTGGGTGATAATGGAGGAAAGAAACTGCACATCAATCAACCAAAAGCCACTATTGTCACCAAGCATCTTTGAGCATCTATATGGGTATGTAGATTTCAAGGCAGACTTCCACCATATTTACATCTGTGCATGGAAGGATTTGGATCAGAAGTGGTATGACTTACCCTACCTGGCCAAAGTCCTGGCCAACAGATTGGCACATAACATCAGATTTGGTTGATAGAAATAACAAGTTTGTATAGAAGTAGAAAAAGGAAGTGGATCATCTAAAGTTTCAACAGTTGGTTGGAAAGAGGAAGAAGGAGATTGAGGAGAAGGCTAGAGCAGAAGTGGAGCGCGTTGAAAAGGAACAAGCAAAGCAGGAAGAGTTTGGCTCTAACAAAAGTAAAAAATCTCCTTCACCCCAAATGGAGGAAGAAGAGCGATTAGAGTACGGTGAAAGTGATAAGGAGAGCACTCCCTTCTACATAAAGTGACATAGGGAGTAGGAAAAGGAGGGACAATAAAAGAAGACCAAAGCCTTCAAGTCATTAGTCAATCCAATTACCTTGATAGAGGGTGACTTAGATGATATTGGCGATAATGTAAGGGATACAATCGCAGAACTGCTACAGGAGTTTTAACAGTGGTAGAAGCAAGCACTAGTCACCATACAGATGGGTCTACGTGAGCTGCAGATCCAAACAACTAAACCCTAGGCAGGTGTATGGCAGAGCAATGTGACATCAACTAGTTTGGCATCGGGGACCACTCAAGCAGCAGAGCTAGTTTGATCCTTGGATCTCTAGGCAGTCGCACTGCTTGATGGAGATCTAAGCAAGGAGATGGATGCTAACAAGGCTAATATTAGTGCTTTGAGGAATATTTTTCTGAACTTGGCCACGCTCCCTAGTGAATTCCTTCACACACTGCAAGCAAGTGTGATTGACGAGATTCAGGCCCGTGAGCTGCGTGCCCTGAGCATGATCAATGAGTACAAGGTCAAAAAAAAATATATGTTCATTGAGAAGATGACAGCACTAGTAGCATGGAAAAAGGTTCAGGAGAAAAACGAGTGAACTGCAGCCGTGGTAGGTGAAGCGTGCAGGACAGTTCCAGAATGGCATATACTAGAAGAAGTGTCATTGGAGGCCAAGATTAGGAAGTTGGTTGTAGGTATGCGCGATGCAAAGGCAAAATTTTCCAAGGTTCAATTTGAACTAAACCTTAAAATCATAGAGCTTGAGTTGTAGTCACAGCCTTCAACTCCACCAGAGGTCAGAGAGCAACATGAAGCCATTATAAAGGATGGAGTCGTGCAGTAGTTGTCGCGGTGATTGAGTGCACTGCGCTCTTCAAGCAATCTACAGAAGTACTTACAGCTCTGTAGGAATATTCTAACTTGCATAGGTTAGACACAGGCTTGTGAATTGCAGCAATAATATGATGAAGCAAGAGTGATGATGCACACCATTGTTATAGCACAAATATTGGCAAAGTGATAGGGGGCAAAGAAATTGCTTGAATAGGTGGAAGCAATGTAGTGGAGGAAATCCTAAAGGTTAGATTGAGGCCTTGGCTGGATGAGGCTTGTGTTATCTACACCACCAGTGGGGAGAAGTTGGCAACCCTGTAGAGGATACTGCAAAAGATCTAGGAAGATAGCACAGGAACAACAACATAGCAGCTGGTGGAGCAGATCAAGAAGGAAGCCACGTAGAGTGTGGCTGAGGTAGCAGTGGCCCAAGTAGAGCCGGGAGGTCTCCATAATAAGATATCCATGCCAAAAGAGTGACTTCAAGGCGAGTCACAATGTTTGTGTTGGGGGGCCATTGGGACAGGGTCCCCTAGGGTCAATTTTGAGGCAAAAGCCCAAGTTTTGGGTTGTAAAATGTAAAGTCTCCACAAGTTGTGGTCATGGAGTGCATAGACAGTAAAGTGTCGTAAATGGTGTTACCCTTCTTTTATGTATGTTGTGTTGGCTTTAGTAGATCTACCCATGGTCTATGGACCATGGGATTGTATAAAAAGGAGAGTCGTAGAGAGTCTAAGGTAGTGCATAAGTTCATGATAATGATGAAGATGAATGTAATGGGTCAATAGAAAGCAAAGAGTGAAGAGTCTTAGAGTTGAAGAGAGGCTCTACAATTGAGTGTGTAGAGGCCTATAGTAGAGTCCGCAGTTGAATGCATGGACCCCTGCAATTGAGTGCACTGGGAAGTGTTGAGTCTGTAAGAAGAACTGAAGTATCAATAAAGAAGACTATTTTGGAATTATCTGTGTTTTGTCTATTTTCTCTTGTTATTAATGAATGCACTATTATGTCATGATGAATGATGGGTTTATGATTTAGTACTGTATTGATGCATGAATATGCATGGTTTACATTGTTATATGAAAGCAAGTACTAATATTTGTTTACACGAAGAATATCTTAATGCATGTTAAAGATATCAGATACTTAGGATGATTTGGGTAAATACAGAAGTAGGAGTAATCATAGAAGCGCGTAAGTAGTTGATTCACCTGTTTAGGGTCCACAAAAGAAAGTTGTAAACCTTTGCAAAGGTCTAGAAGTCGACTAAAGGAAGTATATCGATAAGCCCTAAAAGGCTTATCGATCTGCATGAAGGTAGAGTTAGGGCATAAAACAACATTACACTAATCTCTGGGTGTAGAAACTTGGTTCCAGCATCCCCCCATACTGCTTCAGGTGAGAATTTAGTCCACACTCTGCAGATTGATGCCGAAAGGGCTAGTAGTGTATGGATTTTTTTGGAAAACTTAACTCTGAACCGGGGTCGGGACCCACTAAGCCAACAATTACAGTTGTGATAGAAAATACACTAAAGGTCATAAGTGTGTTGAGAAGAATTTTTTTTACATAGATTGTGAAGAGGAGGAAGAAAATGAACAAGAAACATCAAAAGAAGAGGAGATACACTAGGAACAAACCCTAGAGAAATAAGAAATGAATCCGACCATATATTGTAATGCATTGGCCAGAATTACCACTCCTCAAACTCTTAGGATAGAAGGACATATCATGAAGGAAAAGGCAATAATGTTGATTGATTCAGCCAATATCCATAATTTTATTCATTATAAGATATCCAAGGAATTGAATTGCTTCCTATATCTAGCACGAGAATGTCAAGTGATGGTTGCAAATGGAGGAACCATAAATTTCTCTGGAAAGTGCCATAATATCAAACTATCCATGTGCTATGGGGTAAAATGCACGGGATGAAAACTACCCTCAAAAGTCTTCCTGGGACTTCTGACGGATCGTCAAGATATCTACAAAAGGTACCTGTTACACGCATGTTCATCTATCTAACATATATTGACAAGATATGGAGAAAGGATCACTTTTGGTTCTTTCTAGATTCACTTGGGGATCTCCGTGCGGTAAGAAGAACTCCTCCTGACCGGCTCCAAGATGATTCCTGCACAAAAGAACAAAGCAAACCAATCACAACATATACTTTTGACAATTAATGAAAAAATCCATAACAAACATGTATAAATGTGTAACTTATCTACTCAACACAACAAGCATCAGAAAGGACAAATAAATGCACAATATCACTGACACTTCGAGCAGTGGAACACAACCGCAGTCCTATATTCTATACATAAGAGTGATTACAACAACCCTATTGCATCAACATTCTTTATCCCTTCTTCCTTTCTCTCTCTCCTTCTTTCATCTATCTCCTTCAATAATATGACAATATCACAACAACACCATGTACTATCCTTCTAAATGCTCTGACCCTTGTGCAGTGGCCCTCTCGTTGTTTAAATAGCAATCGAATTAGGGCTTTCCAACTCCACCTGTAGTTCATTTGGGTAAAAAACATGAACCTGCCTCATTTACTAGATTTTTCCCATTTGCCTATGTTTTCGGAATAGAATTTCTCCAAATATCTTGATTTTTAGAGTTTCCCTGCTTTTCTTGCACAAATTTAGGGAAATAATATCTAGATATTTAATGGCAGATTCATTGTCTTAACCACTTTAAGCATCACTAAAGTTCACTAATGATCCCCCTGGTCTAACAACATGAGTTAGCAAGTTGACTAACACTCCTTTATGCTTGTAAACAAGCTTTATAGAGCAAGTTATTAGTGTATAGAGAGCGTTAGTGTGGATTATGGGCCTGCAACTGTGGTCATTCTTTCAGTCATCTTGTCCTTCTCCTCTGAGTTGATTAGGAGGTCAATTTGTCCTATAACAAATTTCCCCTAACGTATGAGATCAGAGGCAGAGACGATGGTCGAAATACTTTATGAAACTACTGTAATTTCCTATCGAAATCTTTGTAGAGAGAGAGAGAAGTTTCGGGTGATAAGGAAAACCTGATACAAAAAAAGTACATATATATGAACTACTAAAATCATGTCTTGAGTTGGGCATTCCCATGCTCAGTAGTTGTATCAGAGTAACTTTCTCCTCAGAGATATAACAATGCTGGCCACCAATATGGCATAGGGCAGACCTAGTGTCATAATAGATTATCCTGAAATGGCTGTCTTTAAAGAACAATATCGTAGCTTGGGAGAGGAAACAAGGCTGAATGATGCAAGTATCTACCCAAGGTCTTGATTCCTGCTTCACCGAACAACATAGATTGGTACATGTGATAAAATGAGTTGACGTCGAACATGGAAAAAATCATCTGATTACCAGTCAGTGATGGAGACTGTTAACAGATGTGAGGAAGCCCACTGATAATGGTGATGGTCTCCAAGATGCATAGTACAAACTAGCAAGTGTTTAAGATTTTTTGTCGTCGAACACTCATAGAATCACTTAACTATGATCCAATGATGAAAACCTGTGATCAAGCACAAGGTAACATGCCACTAATGTCTGTAAGCACCAAGGCATTGAATGTGTTTATGGGTTATCTTCCTAGATAGAGTGTTGAAGTCGATAGGAAGGAACCTGTCGAAAGGTAGGCAATGACATTTCCTGCATCAGTCGACATGAAACCGTATAAGGATGATTTTGTTTTCTGAAGAATCTTTTGAGCTTTTGGGTATAAAAAATGGATGGCATGATAAAAGGATATGTAGGGTCAGTTGATCGAGGAAACAAGTAGGGACCCTTGAACAATAGAAGGCATGACAATGGTTTTAACCAGACAACACTAGACTCATGAACACTACCTAGTGTTTAAGATACGGAGATGCAATGGCATCAGGGTATATAGGCTAAAAGCTCATAGGTTGGTAGGGTTCATATTGAGAGGCTGTTAAAATGACGGTTTATCTGAGGGAGCCCCATGTTCAAGGGAACTTTTACTGCCAAACCACGCTTCAAGATATGGTTGTATTTCCACTTTCCCTGTCTGATTTTTAATGAGTCTAGATAGGTAAACTCATCAATATTTTCATGTTTAGAGAATTTGAAAAGTTTAATGAGTCCAGACAGGCAGAATCATTATTTTTTTCATCTTTTAAGAGTCTAAATGGTATAATAGAAAGAACGACTCTTTGCACTATCTGATTAGTTTAATGATCACAGATAGGCAAACTCGGTGATCTTTTCATCTTTAGAGAGTTTGAAAAGATCGTAAAGAGAGATTCCATGGTGGTCCCTTTGTCATAGTTGTTAAACAGGTGAGATAAAAGGTTAATAGTATACCCGTATTGGTTAATTTTCTGTATTTAATCTACTAGACCCGGATAAAGAGAAACCTTTTTCAAATAGATGTCGACCTCATTTTGTTACGAGTACGAGGCGACAGGCTAAACTCATGTTTTGTCGTGACATTTTAACGAGCTCAGTAACAAAAAATCTGGATTTTTCATTTTTTAATGAGCTTGAAAAAAGTACCTGAAATAATGCCCAGGTCATCTTTAGCATGTCTAACGAGCAGGAAGACACAACTCGGGATTTTTTCAGTTTAAAGAGAGAGAAAAAAGTGCCAAAAAAGGATGCTCTGTTTGGTCTTTTTCAGTTTATGAGCTGGAACTAGATCAAAAAAGAGGTGCTCACAGCATCGTTTGCATATATTTAACGAGTGCAAATGATGAAAAACTTGGGGATGTTTGTATTTTTTAAAGAGCAATTAAATATCCCAAAAAAGTGCTTTACGGATTGTGGTATATATGTTTAACGAGTCCTACTGCACAAAACATGGAGGTGTTTATATTCTTTAAAGAGCGATAAAATGTCTACAAAAGTGCTCTATTTATTGTTGCATAGATTTAATGAGCACAACGACAAAAGCTCAGGGATGTTTGTATTTTTTAAAGAGAAATAAAATATCCATAACAGTGCTCTAGGAAGTCTTGCATGCAACATTTACTGCGTTTCATTCCTGAAGTGCTTTCATCGAAAGTAGTAAAAAGGCAACAATTCCTATTATCTGGGTTCATGCATGATAAAAAATCATGTAGAATGGACTATTGCTCCTTAATGATTTTCAAAAAATCATGTCTCTCATAGTTATATAAAGAAATGCTTTGTGCTTTCACATGCATCATTTTTACTAGTTTGAAGTTTGTGAGAGCTAGTTGAGCTAAAGAGGAGTAGATTTTCCACGGACCATTGCAGGAGATCCGAGCAACCATTTAATGTGCCGTCAGTTCCAGGTGAGAGCTAAAACCTTTCTCTATGCTTTATTAATTTTTTTTTTATTAGTTTTGTGGGTGGAAATTTTCATATCTGAGGTGCCCTAGAGCCATTTTTGTGCACTAACGCCCTCCAGTAGGCCAGTACGGAGCGTTAAACGGTCTATACAAGCCATGAGAGGGTGTTAATCCTCCCTGTGTAGCACTATGAGTGGCATTAAGGCAGTAGGGTGCATTTGAAACCCTCATACATGGATTCCTTAAGTGATTTTGCCCCATTTTAACTGATTGAAGGGTTATTTTGTGTAGGTTTTGAGCTGAAATGACTTGCCATGGAGAGAACCGACCCATGACAATGAGGAATTGCTGATGCGAAATGATCTAGCTTGCATACTTGGATTGCACCAATGCGTTTTGTTGAAGTATGCAAGGATAGAGCTGACGAAAGGACAGGAGGAGTTACTGTTGGAGAGGTAAATCCCCTCTACGGATAGAGGCAATCCCTACTAGCCCAAAAGGGGTCTAGCAACAATCAATCAATGTTACTCTGCAAGTTCCTAGTTGCAATTAACAAGTGGGTAATGAGAACCTACTTGGATTCCAGCGCTATGTTTGATGAAGAGATGCCGCTCTTGCTCCTTCGCTCCAGCCGGTCATAATCCTCCACTATCCTCGTGGGCGGACACCTGCACAAGCAAAGAGAAGAAAAACACAAGCGTAAAATCTACTAAAAGCAACCATACATCAGTAAGAAAGGATGTAATTCACATTAACCATTCATAAAACAAATGAGAATGGAACCATAACAGTAGTCATCTATCTTTTATTAATCAAAAATAGAGTAAGGTACAACCAATGTTCTGACGCTGAGTCCTTCTCTAGAGGGTCCAGCCAGCATGTCTCATAAGCATTCACCCTTGGAGGTAGATCTCCCAAGACACACAAGTCTCTCTCTCACACAAGGCAACAAACTTGATAACCTTCCTTGGGCTCTCTAGCAATCCACACACACAACACACCAAATTCCTACAAAGAGTAGCACTAATGCACTATGAATTCCTCTATGTCCAAGTCTATATGTTCCAAACTAGCTGCTCATAGCAATGGTGGAGGCTTATATAGGAGAAGGAGTCTCCATGAATAGTGAAAGGATGAGCTTACTCCTAAGAAAAGTGGGTTATCAGGCGAACAGACATGCCATAGAAAGGAGGGCGAACTTTACAAAGCCAACAACCAGGCCTGGAGTCATCTGGAAGGCTGGCTGTTAGAACAAACTCACCCAACCAGGATCAGCGCGGGTGCATAACTGGGCTGACGCACTGGCATCGCATCTCAATTACAAAAGAGGTCTAGTCAGTGCGATATAATACAAGCGGAGGGTGCGCTGTCTATGAAATTCGACCAGCGCGGAAAACCTGTGTGCTTCCACGCTGGCAGTGCACCAGTTACACTATCATCCGCCAGTCAGCGTGGTTATTTCAATAATAGTCGCGATGATCCAATAAACTTAGGCAAAGAGGGTTTTTTGGCCATTTCAGAGAGCATGAGCATGATGGATTTGGTTTTATGACACAGTAGGGAGACTGACAAGGAGATAGTGACATTTTACTGTGTAACAGATGCCCCCTAAAGCATGAAGCCCGAGAGAGTGGGAGGGGTGAAATGCTTTACAAAACTGCTGGACCGGAACATCACCAGGAAGAACCTGCATGTAGATACAACTAATATTTCAATTACATGTAGTCTAAGCATGGGCACAGCCATCCAAAAGACATACGAAGAAGGTCTGTGGTATGGACGCAGCCAGCCAGCTGAAGAGACCATGATGATAAGAGGTATGGTCGCAGCCATCCTAAAAGACTCAGGTATGGGCGCAGCCATCCATCGATGAGTCATGTAATGATGTCCCACAAAATCGCAACCTGGTCCACAATGGACTAGAACCAGGGTCTTGCGCTCCATCCAAACCCGAACAAAGTACAAGTGCAAACATGTGAACATAGGTGTTGAAGTCGAACATGTTTGAACATCATCTGATTACCAGCCAATGATGGAAGCTGTTAACAGACGCGAGAGGGGCCACCAATGATGACGATGGTCCTCAAGGTACTATAGGTACAATCCACGGCATGTGAATGAATGAGCCGGTGTTGAACACCCACGGAATCATCCGATCGGAGGCCAAATGATGAAAACCTCACGTCGAACACGAAGAACCTGCCATTGAGGCATGCAGGCTCCAAGGTACCTGAGGGGAGTCTCTAGGTCACTCCTGCATAATGAGTTGAAGTCGACAGGAAGTGATCTTTATCGAAGGTGGGCCATAGTGTTTCCCACATCATCGACGCGAGACGGGAAGAGACAAACTCGTTTCGTGTGAAATATCAGAGGGAGGTTATACTTGCAGAGGTCAACTTCTCTTGAACATATCGGCGGCACAATAACGGATTTGGTAGTATTTGGGGGTCAAATGATCAGAGGTCGTAACGAAAGGACAATGAGCAGATGAGTGGCCAAATAGGATAACCCAAACCCATGGAGGCAATAGTGAAGCGAGATGAGATGTCCCCACCCAGACACGAATGCAAACAGTGCCATGTTCAAGAGCGACATACTGCCGATGACGACGATTACAGTTCCTTTATTTCCCCCACCATTTCTGGCGAGTACCCCGATTATTTTTGGATGACAAGCTTGACGGGGATAGAATATGCTTGGAGGGCGTCATTTCGACAGAGCCCGATGTCATTCAGTTTTAACGAGTCTGACAAAGGAAGAACTCGGCGTCTTTTCATGTTTAGAGAGTTTGAAAAGACAGAAAAGGAAACTCCAGGGGGGCGCTTTTTCGTAAAGTTGTGTCTCTCGAGCCCGAAAAAGTATAAAACGATGCCCGAAAGAACCGCCCGATCATTACGACCGAGGAGTACTTTTCGTAACTAGTGACATCGACCTGAAAAAGTAAAAAAGCGATCGATATCACGTCGTTTCAGAACCAATAACGAGTGTGAAACGACAAACACCCGGCAATCTTTGTTATTTTAAACGGTCGAAAAAGAGCTTTAAAATGACTGCCTCTCGTTCCTTTAGATGAGCTGAGAGGAGGCTCGGAAACCTTTTCTCGTTTTATGTCGGAAAAGAGCTTAACGACGACATTTTTTTTTGGATCAAGTGTATACGAACCCACCATGACTTTGCTGGTTTCGAGGACCTGCACAAGACAAATACCCGCATCAACCTGTTCGATATGTCGAAAAATCATAACAAATCATGCATTAAGACATAACTAATCATATCCGGATGAATCCATGGCAAAAATATAGTAAAAACCCACATTTATAAGGATTTTTAGCCAAATTTAGAAATTTTTACTATAAATAGGAGATTTGTAAAATCATTTTTACCATTTTACCATTGGAGCTCTGAAGAACGTTGAAATACTACAAAGTTGATGGAGCTGATTCTTCCTCATCCGGACGCCGATTTCCCGACCATTGATTCCAGGTAGGTCTCTCTCGTCCTGCCCTTCATTTTAGTCATGTTTTTATGCAAATCCACCTTAGGATTTGGCCGTTTGGCCAAATTCTTTGCAAGTTGGAGCGCTCTTGGTCAGCGCGGATTTCCCTATCGGGTCCGCGCTGATCGGGTTTTCCAACACGCAACTCATTCTGGGTCAGCTCGGAAAACCCATGTCCTTCCGCGCTGACCCAGTGAAAAATGCACAGGACGGCCATTTCTAGCGCGACTGTTTTAGAAACAGTCGCGCTGGCGCCGTGACATATCAATTTTTCAAATTTAATTGCTATCTTTCACATGCAGGCTTCTAAATGAGTTTTGGGTGACTTTGCAGGGCATTATGGCTTTTACATGGCAGGAGAGGGACCATGATAATGCTGATATTGCCGCTTTTGCCGATGCCGGATGCCGCAATGCAATGCGGGCATGCGGTTTGATGAAATTTTTCCTCACTCCGCGTTTCAGAGCTCAGCCAGACTTGCTGGAGCTGTTGATTAGAGCATGGAACCCAGTGGATGGGAAATTCACCATCCGGGGTCGAGACATTGAGTTCGACTCTACTGATATTTACTTTTTGACTGGGTTGTCTTGCCGAGGTGCGATGCCCATTCTGGAGGGGCAGCGTCCTAGACGTGAGACACTAGACCAGCTGATGGCTCGTGTCTGTCCACAGGCGGTCAAGACAAGGAGCGGGAAATGTAGTATCCCGTCGGTGGGTGTCGGTGAGCATGCCGACATAGTACTCCGTACCATACTTTTTCTGGTTACGTGGGCAGCAGGGAGCCTGGCGAACCATGAGGCCTCAAAGGCCAATCTCTTGCTTGCCCTGGATTGCTTATAGCCCACGATCTTTAACTGGGCGGCGGCTGTGACAAACAGCATGAAGAAACAGCTGAACAACTGTCGACGCGGAGAGTCGAAGCAATTCGTCTATGGTTCTCTTCTGCTCCCATTGATGTTCGAGCGGGTGCCGGCCCTCCGGTTACAGACCATGGTACTAAACCCGCCACGTAATGCGCGGGAGACGAGGGCCACCAAGTGGTCTCAGGTCATGCCTCGCGGAGGTGGTGGACGTTCAGTGTCCTGGGGCCTGTGCTTCCGAGAGTGGCTAGAGAGCCAGGTCATTTTTGTCGAGGACTGGCCGTATGCCAGTATCGACTTCCATGGTGACCCAGACATGCCGCTGCCTGCGGGAGAGCAGTGGGATGACAGAGGTATGACACTTGATCTTTTTTATTTTCATTTATGATGTTTTTGTATTTTTCATGTACATGTCTTAATATATGCTCATACTGTGCAGATGTGGGACCTGTGAGACCCCTCGGCCTAGCACCAAAGGCACGGAGGGCAGATCAGGGTGCTGGCGCCTTGGCCTTGGCTCCAGTAGGAGGGGACCAGGCGGAGACAGTGATCCACAACTTGGAGGGGTTGCTAACAGGAGTTCTAGACTACCAGGGGATCGAGGAGGTCCCCTTGGCCGCACAGATCCACACAGTGGGTGTAGAACCCAGGATGCACCGCTTATTGAGGCGGGTGGCACGAGCGGTGGCATGCTACAAAGAGCATAACCCACCACAGTAGTCACCTAGGTTTTATTTCCACTGTTGTTTTGAGATACATACGTCTCGGATGTACTGAGAACGTTTGAGACATATACATTTATTTTTGAGCGCCTTAGTGCGCCACACGATATATATATATATGGTGTTTTTTATTGTATCTTATGCTTCTTATGTTTATGAATTTACATGTTTCGCAAATGTCTATCTAATACATATACCAATGCATCAAGTTACAGCATTAATGTCTTCTTGGAAATGTGATGATAAGTAATGTAATTCAAAATCTCTTTCCAATAACTTAACACGTAAAATACAGCCTTAATATGCGATGGTCTCTGACGAATAATTGTCCATTGAAGTTGGGTGAACTACAAGCTGTGAATCCAAGTTTACGAGCAATGAGCGGATTCCGAGGTTAATCGCCTCGGCAATAATTCAAAGTTACAGGCTTAATATCAGCTACATTTTTTTGTTGTGCACCTAGACACACCCTTGAATGTCTACCAACTCACCATGAGGATCGTAGATCACCCATGCCGCAGACGACAGATTGCGAGTGCTGCGGGAAGCACCATCAGCAAAACCAACGTAAGGTGATCCAGACATCTCTTCAGAAGCAAAAAGACACAATAAGCAGCGATCATGCCGGCTCACTAAGACAAAAATCAAAACAAACACGCACACACACAAAACATACTGAAAAAGTCATATGCATGTAAAAATAAATGAGAGAGTGCCTGGACTCAGGGGTAATATTTTTTAAGATATAGCCCATTACGGGGCCAGTCCAGGGGATTGCCTTCGTAATCGATCAGCTTGTAGGCGCCTTTTTGTAGAACTCTTTTTACAATGTAGGGCCCGTGCCACATTGGCTCGAGTTTGCCTGCTCCTAGCTTATCACTAGCTTGATCGTAGAGCAGCACCAAGTCACCTTCAACGAAAGAGCGGGGATTAACCGAGTTGTCGAAGTGAGTTTTCACTCGCTTCTTTTGAGCTTCTATAGCAAGGGAGGCTAGACGACGTGTCTCATCTAGTCTTTCCAGGTAGAGAAGCCGCTCTTCTGCAGGGGTAGTCTCGGGAAGTAACTCGACGGATAATTTTAGCGAAGGAATCTCGCACTCAATTGGAAGGGTTGCCTCTAGCCCATATACTAACTGGAAAGGAGTGAAGTCGGTGGCATCCTTCACTGAGGTCCGGTAGGCCCACAATGCGGAAAACAACATCAAATTCCAATTGGACTTGTGCATGCCGATAGTTCTCTGAAGCATCGTGACCAAGACTTTGTTCACGGATTCAACCTAACCGTTGGCTTGAGGATAGTATGGAGATGAACTATCATGCCTAAGTCCAAGTTGGGTTGTTAATTTGACCATCATGTGATTACGGAAATGCTTTCCGTGATCAGTGACAATGGCTTGTGGAACTCCAAACCGAGCAATAACATGATTGAAAATAAACTACGCCGCCGTGTGACCAACTTCAGACAATGTAGGCATCGCCTCGGCCCATTTTGTAAAGTAATCGACAGCAACGATGATGTAACCGTGCCCCCCGGCTGAGCGAGGGTTACATGTCACATAATCGATGCCCCACTTAGCAAAGGGGCCAACAGTCACTACGGGGTGCAGAGGTGCAGCAGGAGCACGCATCTTCCGCTGGTAGATCTGGCATTCATGGCATGAACGGACGGCAAGAATGCAGTCCTTAAAAATGGAAGGCCAGAAATAACCAGCGCAAAGGATTTTTTGTGTGGTAGCGTATCCAGACATGTGACCGCCACAAGCGCGGAGTGGCAATCATTTAGAACTCTTTCTGCTTCTTCAAAGGTGAGACACCGACAAAGAACTGAATCAACTCCAAGACGGTATAGGGTGTCCCCAATTATGCGATAAGGCTGAGCTTGGTGACGGATCCGTCGGCGAGCGTCTTTCGAAGTCTCGGGGCGGAAGGAGGACGTCTATAAATAGACGATGATGTCCCCATACCATGGATCGAGGGTGCTGATCAGGAACAAAGTTTCATCTGGAATCGATTCCTCAATCTGTGAGGAAGCAGCGGTGGATGGCAAAGAGCATAGGAGTTCAGCAAAAACCAGTGATTTCTTGGACTTGGCTGCAGTAAATTCCAAGTCGAACTCTTGGAGGATCACGATCCACTTTGAGTACTTGCCCCCCAGTAATTGGCGTGAGAGAATATATGTCATGGGGTTGCAATCTGAAATCACGGTAGTAGTGCGCAACAGAATGTAGTGGCGGAATCGTTGGACGGCGCAAACTGCGGCGAGGGCCAACTTCTCAACGTATGCATATCGAGTTTCTGTGTCTAGTAAGTTGCAACTAATATAATAGATGACATGCTCGATGCCATGATCGTCATCTTGAACTAAAACCATGCCGATAGTAGTATCAGTAGCAGCCAAATAGAGCGTATAATCACGGTGGTAATTCGGGGGCTGCAACAAAGGGGCGGAGACCAGGAGTGTTTTAAGATGAGCAAACGACTCCTCGGCTATGGCATCCCATCGGAATGGAGTGTCACGCTTCAGTAACCGGGTGAATCCCTTTGCCACTTCAGCATAGTTTGGTATGAATCATCTTAGAAAATTTGCTTTTCCCTGTAGACTCTGTAATTGCCGCAAAGTTGCAGGGGGAGGAAGATTCACGATCGCTTCGACTTTAAGAGGATCCAGACGGATGCCCTCTCGGGAGACGATAAACCCGAGTAGTCGGCCTGATTCCACGCAGAAGACACATTTGTGTCGATTTAAACGAATATTATAGTGTCTGCAATGGAGAAAAATTTCACGAAGGTGCGATGGATGGCCTGCACGTTTAGCTGAATGAGCCGAGAGGTCATCCAGATACAGCTGTACGATGTTCCTTATATCATGAAAAGCATACGACATCGCACGCTGAAAAGTGGCACCGGCATTTTTGAGGCCGAAGGGGAGCTTTTTATAAGCAAAGGTGCCCCAGGGACAGATGAAGGCTGTCTTATGTTGATCTGCCGGAGCAATGTTGATCTGGTTGTAACCAGAAAAACTGTCCATGAACGAATAAATCTTGCTACCCGCACACTCATCGATGAGTTGATCAATAAATGGAGTGGGGTAGTTGTCCTTTGGACAAGCTCTGTTGATATCACGGTAGTCAACGCAGACACGAGTGGTGCCCTATTTTTTATCGACAGGGACAATGTTTGAGACCCATTCTGTCAGTGGGATAGGATAGATAAATCCTACCTTGAGAAGCTTTTCCACCTTTGCTTTGATGGCTGCCGCCTTGCGGGGGTGCACGGGACGTAAACGTTGGCGAACAGGTTTGGCCCCGGGATACGTTGGTATCTCGTGCACGACTATAGACGGATCAATATCGGGCATCTCTTCATATGACCATGCAAAAACATCGCGAAATTCGCGAAAAAGAGCAATGTAGACTTGAATCTCCTCCGGAGTGCAGGTCACTCCAATGAAAATATTCTCGACGATCCCTGATTTGACAGAGATGTCGATCGGTTGAGTTTGCGTGATATTCCCTAGATTTCCTTCTGACGTTTGATAGATTTGAATAGGCGTCTGAAGGGGTTGAGAAGGGAGACATGAGGCAAACCGCGCGAGACACAGTAAAGTTTCCTGGGAGGTTGGGAGAAAGGAAGAACGGTGGTGAAGAGGGAACCACGGTCATTCATCCAGAGACATTGTCTCTATAATTGCCTCATCGGAAGGAAATGTTTCCTTCAATGGATCCGAAGAGGTGTATTCTCCTACCCAAGGGGGAAAATCATCTGAGTCAAGCGCCCCACTCAAGACAGTGGGTTCTGTATAAGAAGTCGATGCAGCGACAATTTCAATGTAGTTGAGCTCGGCTGGGCTCAACGGCATCTCCTCGCTCCAAGGTTCTATCTGGTCGATGGATGGGAGGATCCAGGGGTCAGAACGAACCGAGATCATCGAGATCGAGGCGAAGTTGGGAGGTGGGAGGGAAAAAACACCCATAAGGGCGGGTTCTTTGAAGAGCTCGGCTCCCACATTTTCATAAGACATTGAGGTATGCTCAACGAAGGGAACGTTTCCCTCAGAAGAGGAAGCGAAAAACGAGAGTTGATCAACCGTGACAATTTTCCCTTGATGGGGAAAGCGAATGACATGGAAGAGAGATGAAGCTACAGCACGCATAGTGTACGTCCAGCTTCAACCCAGAAGAAGATTATATGTAAGACTGGCGTCTACAACTTCAACTTCAACTTCTACGGTCTTCCCT